>JAAAKG020216553.1:0-19463 GCA_010014905.2 Druon quercuslanigerum
TGGCGTATTTAACTAGACAGCGAGTTGGTTCATATTTTACTAGACTGTCTAGTAGGGCTAACCAGAATTCTTGTAAAACTAACTAGACATTTTTCTCCGTGTATGTACTGATGTGTCTGCCGTGTATTTCACATAATCAGACTTTCATCAGTATTTTTGACAGATTTAAAAAGGCGCTTTTGATTTATTCGTCAGTCTTCAAAATTGGAATGTTCGAATCGCTCTTTTATCAGTGATTCAAATTGATTAAATTAAAAAGCTCTTTATGTACTGATGTGTCAGTCGTCTAATCCGCATATCTAATCCGTGTAATCAGACTTTTATTAGTAAGTTTGACTGATTTGAAAAGTCACTTTATCAGTGAGTCAAATTGATTGACTTAAAAAGCTCTGTTTGTACTGACGTTTCAGTTGCCTAATCTGCGTAATCAGACTTTCATAAGTAAGTTTGACTGATTTTAAAAGTCACTTTTGACTAATTTGTCAGTTTTCAAATCAGGAATGCCCGAATCGATCTTTTATCGGTTAGTCAAATTTTTTGAATTAAAAAGCTCTGTTTGTACTGATGTTTCAGTTGTCTAATTCGCATAATCAGACATTCATCAGTATTTTTGACTGATTTAAAAAGTCGCTTTTGATTTATTTGACAGTCTTTAAATACGGAATGCTTGAATCAGTCTTTCATCAGTGAGTCCATTTAAATTATTCAAAAGGCTCATTTTTGACTGTTTAAAACTTTCAAAAATACAAAAAAAGGACACATGAACAGAAGCTTATCTAATGTATTCATAACTCGCCATTTGACGTGCCAGCGTTTTACGATTAAAACGCGCAGTTGGAGTGATTCGCGTGTTAACCCGCGCGACAATTTGGTTACAGGCAAATCAGCATATGGAGTGGGCGAGTCATTAAAGTTCAGAAGCTCATTATGATTTCATAGTCTCCGGAAGTGTGAAAGGTTGCACTTGTAAAATTATCCAGGAACGCTGAGTGCACGGTGAAGTACATAGTGTATGACGAAGTACATACATGCAGACAAATGGAGGAGAGCTGCTGTGCATGTAAATGCAGGGCTGCCTGTCATCAGACGGAGCAAGGGATGGCAATATAGGGATGAAGGGTGGGTGCTGGAAGAGGGTTTCCTAAGTAATTAAGGAAGTTCATCCTGAAAGACAATTTAGCTTAATGAGAGGCAGCCAGTTCCAGCTCGAGTTCCAGGCCCTTATTCTCTGACCCCTTCTCAACTCCTTGGCCCGCCTTCCTTCATTCCTTCATTCCTTCCTTGGAAAAGAGAAAACCTCTCCCCCCCTTTTCATCGATCCTTTAAGAAAATTTTCGCTTCCACCCATCCAGAAAGAATTGGATTTCCACGAAAACTTGGAACGTAAACTCGCTCGAGAGGAGATTCTATTTTCAGGTCGTCACTTTCAGAAGGGGAAAACATTTTTCTCGAGTTTACGTGCATTCCTAGAATTTCAACAGCGAGAGAATTTTTAGCCATTTTTAGGATGGAAAACTACTTACAGGTCTCACAATCTTGCTACTTTTGACACTTTTCGGGAAATGAAACTATTTTGCTACTGTTTTGAAGAAAAAAAATTAGTTATGCGCCTACGTAAATTTGGCTAGGATAGGGATAAAGGCGGCTGGGGTAACAAAATAAGATTGTCCTGGTTGCGGGGTAAAGTTTGCGAAGTAACGAAGTAAAATTAGCTAGGATACGGGGTAAAGTCGATTTTCACCACTGCCCCTTTCCTCACTTTCCCTCCCGGGGAAAAATACGACATACGGACCCTTGGCCAAAACTATAAGGATTTCTGACCAGGACTCTGAAACGCCAAAAATGACATTAATGTTACTATTTTCTCAAATATTTCACTGAAAAAACTATTTTTTTGTCTTGAATTTAGAAATGTTTTTAAAATTCTTCCCTAGATAGGCTACAATAATAAGCGCTGCACTGTGGAGCAAAAGAAGGTTTTTTATAGCAATTAGTCTATTGATTACAATTTTGACCCGATGTGAGCGTTTTTTGTTCAAATGAAAGTTAAGTTAATTTTAAAGAAATTTGTGTGAGCTACTTTAGAGAACAAAATTATTTTTGAGAACAAAGTTAATAATTTCTTTTTTAATAAACTATCACACTTTTGTGCAACTACACATATTTATGTAAAACATCATGGAATCAGTAAAGACAATCCTCAAACATAATATCCAGTTATAAAAATCGTCAATGTTTAAAAGAAATTTAATTAAAAAATGCTACTTGAGAACAACTTTCAACTGTTCAAACAAATTTGAGAAACAAATACAGATTTTCGTCAATTTTTCTAAGCAAAATCTTTTCCTTATATGATATTTTATCAACGAACAGTAATTGTGTACTTTATAAATAATATTAATAAAAAAATCAATTAATTTCTCATTTTTTAAGAGTCGCCATACAGTGAAATTTATATTTTTCAAAGAAATGGTGGCAAACACTTAAAAAATAAGAAAATCCGCGGATTTTTTATTCAAATGTTCGTCGCGATAAAGTATCATGAGGCAAGAATTCGGCCAAGTAATTTAAAATTGATTCTGTTGAAAAAAAAGAAAATCTGCTGGTTGAAAATTGACCAAAATCAGTATTTGTTTGCAGAGTTTATTTAAATAAATAACAAATGTCGTCTGACAAAGTCGACTCATAAAAAATCAGGCCCTTTCTAAATTATTAGCAGGCAATTGTGTAAAAAGAACCAATTCTGTAAAAAAAACATTTATTGACAAGTATTATAGTTCTGAAATTGTTTATGAAATCGTGCGTCACATAAGAAATTTTTATTTATTTATATTAGTAGCATCATGCTAGGATTTTGCCAAGTAATTTAAAATTTATTCCATTCAAGAAAAAATATCTGCCGGTTGATTTATTAAAGCTACTAACAATTATTATAAAATCTTTAAAGCCAACTAAGATATGCATTTGCTTTCTAAATTTATTTATAACAATAATAATTACTTTTGATACAAAAAAGTATTCAAGCATTATTTTTACGTATATCCCGAATGAAAAATTGTAAAATAAAGTCTGTATAAGTGCTTTTAATCTCGAAGCAGCACTTTTACTCATAAATTTATTATTTAAAAAATTACCGAAATTTTTTTTAATTTTGCGAAATTTTGAATATTATTAACAAGAAATGTATATTTACTGATTTCATTACGTTTTACATAAATGTTACTAGTTGCGAAAAAACTTAGATGCTGTTTTAAACAAGAAACAACAAAATGTCAATTTTGTTGTCAGATAACAAATAAATAAATAAAAATGTTATAATCAGCTCTCACAAATCTCTTTGAAAGTTAGTTAACACTCAATTTTAAAAAAATCCTAAAATCGGATAAAATCTGTCAAAACATTTCAAACGATTTCTCAAAATTTCACAACATTGCAACAAATTCCAAAGGTTTTCAAAGGATTTTAAAAGATCTCAGGGATTTAAAAAAATGTATAGAGTTTTAAATCTTTTAGAGTAATTTAAAAGGGATTACAGAGAATTTCAAAAGGTTTGAAGAAATTTCAAGAATTTTCAGTTTTAAAAATGCGACATAATTTAAGGGGATTTCAAAGTATTTAAATGGATTTTAGAGAATTTAAAAAAATTTCTAGAGATGATTCTCAGATGATTTCGCAGATTTACACATTTTAAAGCAATATTAAAATATAGTGAACGTTTTAAAATTTTTGTACAGGATATAAAAAGATATTTATAGATTTCACAAGATTTAAATAATTTTTAAAATTTCAAAGGATTTGCAAAATATAGCATATTTTAAAAGATAAAAAAATGGAGAATTTTCTAGGGGTCAATATTTTTGAAATCATCTGAAATCGCATAAAATTAGATAAAGCTCTTAAAGGGCCTAAACCATTGAATGCGCAAATGCACATTTTTGTGCACACTTTTTCAAGTACACAATTATCTTGGAAAAACAAATATCTTTTTCACAAAAATCCTACAAAAGGGGTTTTTGAGGCTGATCTTTCAGAATTTGCAACTTATCTTCTAAAAAAAAATTCAATAACTTTATTTTTTTGAGTTTAAAGAGAAAAAAAGTATAATTTTTTTTTTAGTTAATTTCTGTTAGTCTTTCTGCATTTGGATAATCATATTACCGACAGAGATCACGGTCCGAATGTCTGACGTTTTCAAAACCCTGGTTTTTGACTTTTTGTCTCTCCTTAATTTTTCCAAAATGGCGGTTTTTGTGAAACAGCGTCATGTTAAACTTTATGATTTTTTCTCTCAAAAAGTATTAACTTAACAAAAAAATGTTTTAGTGCCTAAAAATGGATGCCTAAAATTATTCAAGGAAGACGTAGAATTTTTTCAGAAGTTTGTGAGCCATTTTTTTAATGTTCAAAAATGGTTAAAATTTTAAAAATTCAAAACCACCATTTTGGAAAAACTAAGAGGAGAAAAAAATCCAAAACTAGAGTTTTGAAAATGTCAGACATTCAGACGGCGATTTCTGGCGGTAATATGATTAGCCAAATGCAGAAAGAATAACAAAAATGGACTAAAAAAAATTATACGAAAATGTTGACTTTTTTTCTTTAAATTTAAAAATAAAAAAGTTATGCAATTTTTTCACAAAATAAGTTGCAGATTCTGAAAGAGCACCCTGGAAAACCCCGTATTAAAATTTTTTGTGAAAAATAACTTTGTTTTTCCAAGAGAATTATGTGCTTGAAAATGTGGCCCTTTAAGAGCTTTATCTAAATTTATGCGATTTCAGATGATTTCAAAAATATTGACCATTTGAAAGAAATTTTTAAACATATGTTGTATGTTAGAATTCAATATTCAAATTATATTAATTTCAAGGGATTTTAAAAAAGTATTTTTAAATATTCAAAGGAATTTATCAAGATTTAAACATTTTTAAGGGTGTTCAAAGAATTTTGAAGTATTTAAAAAAATTATTTTGTTATTTAACCTTTTGTATTTTTATTCAGCATTCCAATATCTCGATAGGAAGTTTTTATTTGTAAACAAATTTGAAAATTCGTTTTTTAATCAATATCCAAACTCAGTTTTGAAAAACCATGAAATTTTCATCTTAAAATTCTCGGTCGATTTTCGCAGGATTGGGTATATCTCAAATGCTTGATTTAAAAAACTTTTAAACTGAAAATTAAATTTTTCATCGCAATCCGCATTTAAGCCTGGTCCAATTTTAGGTTCGTATCGCTTTCAGATTGTCAACTTCCAGATCCATTTCCTCGAACTTGTATAACTTTTTCTCATCAAACTTTTTTGTGGTCTCAGTCCAATAATACTTCAGCTCTGGAGTGGATATTTGTTTTATCTATAAAAAGCGATTTCGACTTTACAGAATATTGTTTCGCTCTTCTTGAAAAATTCCCATTTTGTTAGATAACATTTCGTTGATTGAAATGTTTAACAATTTGATTTATTATTTAAGAAAAAGCTTACCATAATTTTGCCTCTACTTATAAACCAAATATTAAATGAACATGTTCAGTGTTTGCATTTAAAATTTGAGAAATGATTCAAGTGATTATCTAAAATTGTCATCTTGCCTGAACACTTGAATTCGATTTCGGAATTAAAAGTGTTTGAAGAGTTAGGAGATGAAGTCCATTAATAAGTAATGTGGGAGAATGGATTTTGAAATGCTCGGAAAAGCAGTCGTTTCAAGAGACAGATCGTTGGTAGTGTCGATTAACTTTTTCCAAGTCGCCCTCTACGAGTCGTGAAATAGCCGCAATAACGTTCTTTCACACTTGTTGCGTTCGTTCAAAGTACTTACGTCTCTCGGGTTTGGTGAGTTATGGTAGCAAATTATTTTACAATGTTGAACTTAAGAAGTACGTCTAGAATCGTTTTGAGTTGACCACCAGCGATATAAACTGTGCTGACCAAGTTTCATAGACTTTCATAAAAATTTTAATACTTTTCAATCCTTTTTCTTTATCCTCAGTTTTAGACATTTCCTTTACATTTCTATCAAATGTTTGGAGAGAATTGCTAATGATTTCTATCAAAATAAATTTTATCAAAGTGATAGCCTAATAGTTCTTATTTATTTCTATAAGCATTTTGATGAAAATTCGAATAAAATTCAATTATATTATATATTCTATCACAAAATTCTAACCATTTTAATACGTCTTTAGAAGAAAAAAAACAATTTAATTCTATCAAATGGAAAAAATCCCACATTGCTGTTCACTTCAAAACTAAAGCTCTAATCGTTCTACCAAATTCTATCAGTCAAGAAAGCTTATATCTTATACTTTTTTTTAAACATTTTCCTGTTGAAATCGTTTTGGGCCTTATGTCTCGAAATCTGTAAAATACTGAACAAATTCTATTTTGCAGAACCTGGTAAATTTTTATCGAATTTTACTCGTCGAGAAATCTGATACTTTTATCTCAAAATATTGTAATTCATACCCTATAAAGTCTTTTTTAAGAATATTTTTGTAGCTATAATTTGATACTGGTCTTGCTCTAATAAGATTAGATTGAATTTTATTAAAAATATGATATAGGAAAGCATAGTATTTCTAGAAGCATAGAATTCTATAGAAAGGTCAAAAAAAATTCTATAGAAAGCTATAATTCACTAATAGATTATGATTTGTGAAACTTCTTTGATTGAATTATAGGATTTTTATCAAACCTGCTACAAGAATTTTATTTTTGAAGATTCTTTGATTTAATTTTAAATAATTCCTATCAACTAAGCTTATAGAATTTATTGAAATAGAATTTATTGAACTAGAATTTATTGAATTTGATTTAATTTCATTAAAATTACACTTCTTGTTAGATTTTTAATTACTTTTTCCTAAATGTATGAAATTTGATTATATTTTTTGTTTGTTCTGAATTGAGCTTTTTATTGAATCCATTAAAAATCTAACGAATGAATTAGATACTTTTCTATCAAAATATTGTAATTCATGCCCTATAAAGTCTTATTTAAGAATATTTTTATAGCTATAATTTGATACAAGTCTTGCACTAATAAGATTGGATCGAATTTTATTAAAGATATGATATAGAAAAGTATAGGATTTCTAGAAGCATAGAATTTTATAGAAAGTTCTATCAACCTCACTAATAAATTTTGATTTGTAAAAATGTCTTTAATTGAATTATAGGATTTTTATCAAACCTGCTACCAGAATTTTATTTTTGAAGATTCTTTGATTTAATTTTAAATAATTTCTATCAACTAAGCTTATAGAATTTATTGAAATAGAATTTATTGAACTAGAATTTATTGAATTTGATTAAATTTCATTAAAATTACACTTCTTGTTAGATTTTTAATTACTTTTTCCTAAATGTATGAAATTTGATTATACTTTTTGTTTGTTCTGAATTGAGTTTTTTATTGAATCCATTCAAAATCTAAGGAATGAATTTGATACTTTTTCAACAAAATATTGTAATTCACACACTATAAAGTCTTATTTAAGAATATTTTCATAGCTATAATTTGAGAGAAGTCTTGCACTAATAAGATTGAACCGAATTTTATTTAAAATATAATATAGAAAAGTATAGGATTTCTAGAAGCATAGAATTCTATAGAAAGATCTATCAAGTTCACTAATAGATTTTGATCTGTGAAATTTCTTTTATTGAATTATACAATTTTTATCAAACCTGATAACAGAATTTTATTTTTGAAGATTCTTGTATTTAATTTTGAATAATTTCTATCAACAAAGCTTATAGAACTTATTGAAATAGAATTTATTAAATTTGATTGAATTTCATTAAAATTACACTTTTTGATAGATTTTGATTGAGTTTTCCCAAAGTGTATGAAATTTGATTCTATTTCTTGTTTTATCTAAATAGAGAGATTTTTATTGAATCTGCTGAAAATATATGGAATGAATTTGATACTTTTCTATAAAAATATCGTAATTCATACCCTATAAAGTCTTATTTAAGAATATTTTTGTAGCTATATTTTGATACAAGTCTTGCACTAATAAGATTAGATCGAATTTTATTAAAAATATGATATAGAAAATTATAGGATTTCTAGAAGCATAGAATTTTATAGAAAGTTCTATCAACCTCACTAATAAATTTTGATTTGTAAAAATGTCTTTGATTGAATTATAGGATTTTTATCAAAACTGCTAAAAGAATTTTATTTTTGAAGATGCTCTGATTTAATTTTAAATCATTTCTATCAACTGAGCTCATAGAACTTATTGGAAAAGAATTTATTAAATTTGATTGAATTTCATTAAAATTACACTTCTTGATAGATTCTGATTGACTTTTCCCTACATGTATGAAATTTGATACTTTTCTATCAAAATATTGTAATTTAAACCGTATAAAGTCTTATTTAAGAACATTTATATATAAAAGTAAAAAATTTATCAACCGATATAAGTTTCTAGAAATATACTAGACTCTGAATCATAAAATTTGATACAAGTCTTAACCTTATAAGATTGGATCAAATTCTATTAAAAACATGACATAGAAAATTATAAGATTTCTAGAAGCATAGAATTGGATAAAAAGATCTATTAAATGTACTAACAGATTTTTATTT
This sequence comes from Druon quercuslanigerum, assembly GCA_010014905.2. Classification (NCBI taxonomy): domain Eukaryota; kingdom Metazoa; phylum Arthropoda; class Insecta; order Hymenoptera; family Cynipidae; genus Druon; species Druon quercuslanigerum. Next base: position 8,607 of record JAAAKG020216553.1, read on the forward strand.
CTAAAATTCGTTTGATTGAATTTTATAGAGTTTCTATCAAATAATCTTGTAGAATTTATAATAAATAAGCTTATAGAATTTTATTAAAATTTCACTTCTTGATAGATTTTCATTGACTTTTCCCAAAGTGTATCAAATTATTCAATTTCATGCAGTTTCTAAATAGAGAATTTTCTATTAAAATATTGTGATTCAAACCCTCTCAAATCTTATTTAAGTAGACAATGTTGATAGAAAAGTATAAAATGTCTAGAAGCATAAAATTCTATAGAAAGGTCCATCAAATTTACTAATAGAGTTTTATTTGTAAAATTTCTTTAATTGAATTAGAGGGTTTTTATCAAACCTGATAATAAAATTTTATTTTTGAAGATTCTTTGATTTAATTTTAAATAATTACTGTCAACTAAGCTTATAGAATTTATTGAATTTGATGGAATTTTATTAAAATTCTACTTCTTGATAGATTTTGATTGACTTTTTCCTAAATGTATTACATTTGATTCTATTTCTTGTTTCCCCTGAATATAGAGCTTTTTATTGAATCTGTTGAAAATCTATCGAATATTATCCAATCCAGACATGTATCAAATTCTATTTTGCAGAACCTAGAAAATTTCTATCGAATTCTACTCGTCGAGAAATTTGATATTTTTCTATCAAAATATTATAATTCAAACACTATAAAGTCTTATTTAAGAACATATTTTTAAAGAAAAGTCTCAAATTATAAGATTTCTAGAAGCGTAGAATTGGATAGAAAGATCTATTAAATGTACTAACCGATTTTCATTTTTGAAATTCGTTTGACTGAATTATAAATATGATTTTTATCAAACCTGCTAGACTAAGAGAATTTTATTTGTGAAGATTATTTGATTCAATTTTAAAGGGTTTTTTTATTAAATAAGCTTATAGAATTTATTGACTTTTTCTAAATTTGACTTTTCCCAAAATGTATCAAATCTTATAATTTTCTATTAAAATATTGTGATTCAAACCCTATCAAATCTTATTTAACGAAAAAATGTTTATTGAAAAGTACAGGATTTCTAGAAGCATAGAATCGGATGGAATAGTCTATTTAATGTACTAATATAGATTTTTATTTATGAAATTCGTTTTATTGAATTAGAGAGGATTTTTATCAATCCTGCAAATAGAAGTTGATTTTTGAAGATTTCTTCATTCAATTTTTCAAAAATTCTATCAAATAAGTTTATAGAATCTCTATCGAATGAGCTTATAGAATTTTTATCAAATAAGCTTATAGGACGTTATTGAAATTCTACTTCTTGCTAGATTTTGATTAGCTTTTTCCTAAATGTATAAAATTTGATTAAATTTTATGTTTTCTCTAAATAGATAGTCTATCCAATTCTATATTTTTCTCTACTATTTCCGCTGGAAGAAAGACATATTTAATATAAATAAAATCGTTACATTTTTGTTTGAAAATACCAATTTCTGACGAAAAACAGTAACATAATGTAAAGTTGTTGAAAATTATAAGCTTAATACAAAATTAAAAATGTAATGAAGAATAGTCGATTTCTGATGAAAGACTTTAACACCCAATTGTTGTTAAATTTTCGCCGAAAAACAGTAGCATAGCATGACAAAAAATGGTTTAAGATTGTAATTTATTATTTTAAATATAATTTTTCTTATAAACGCTAAAAAAGCCAAACATTGTGAATTTATTAACTCTGAATCCTAATAAACCAAAATTGTTAAAAGATTGTAAGTATTGTACCAATAATTCCCGAAAACATATATTTTTGTAATTTTTGAAATCTAATCATTTTTATTAAAAATACCTATTTCGAGTGTAAATAATTTGTCACTTAAATTTGTTCAAATATGGGAAGCTTGATGATAATTTTTGTTAAAAAATTCTAATTTCTAGTGATAAAAACCCTTCTCAGTCAGACAATTTTTAGAAGATTTAAATCTTTCTCGAAATTTTCTGATATTATTTGTTACTTACTAATTTCCATCGACAAGCATAAACATTAAACATGAATAATATTTTTCATACATTATTTATTATTAGGTTTTCTATGAGTTTTCTTAATTATTCAAAATATTTCAAACAAAAAAAATTTAATTTTGAGAAACTCGTGCGTAGTCTCTTAAATTTCGAAAATATTTGAATTTCTTGAATTCTACAAAATTAAATTACTTACATAAAATTATTACGTGAATTAGACAATGTAAAAAATTTAATAATAAAAAAGTATGATTATAGCAATCACGGTATTCTTCATAATTATAGATTACGCATGACAAACATGCATCTTTAAAGGCATGGTTCGCTGACTTCAGTAGATACTTGGAACAATTTATGCGTATCGGTGTATAAATTTCTTGCAGTAATTCAACAATTATTAACAAAACAATTAAAGTATGCATTGCATCGTAAAATTAATATCTGCTTACTTACTGTTAGAATTTATTGACTCACAAGCACGATTGTTTGATATCATATTATTAAATTTCACAATAATTCTTTAATTAAAAAAAATGTTTACAAACAGACAATATAAACAAAGAAACAAGATTCAAATTTGTCTTTAACGACCAAAATTAATCTTCAAAAACAAAATTCTGAGAAATATTATCTATACTGTACTTATTAATCTATACTTTAAAAAAAGGATAACATTTTGGTAAAGAACCATGAAAAAATATTCAAAATTAAAAAAAATTATCGTATCAGAAACCAAGAACTTCTCTACGAAAAACGACACTATTAATAGTGGAATTTAAAAAAAAATGATAATTATCAACTAAAGAGTTGCAACGAAAAAGTTGAAATTTTAAACAAATTATCATGAATTTAAAAAAAATATAAATTTCAAATATTAGCAACATAGTTAACAACATTTTCTCATAGTTAACATGTTAACAAAATAGTTAAACTGCAAACCGAAAAAATATGATTTTTAAACAAACCAAAAAAAGAGTTGAGACTTGACAAAATAAATTAAATTTTCAACAAAATGGTTGAATTTTCAACTGAAATTATAAGTATAAAAAAAAATTAATTGTCAGTTAAGAAGTTCGTGTTTCCATCACATAGTTGAATTTTCAATAACAAACGATTATTTCTAAATAATTTAATGGTTGATATTTCCACAATAAAAAAAGATTTTAATTTAAATGCTTAAAAAATAGTCAAATTAAACCAAAAAAGACGAATTTTCAACCAAATAGTTGGATCCTCAAGCACCTAGTTAAATTTTATTACTAAAAAAAAAGGTTTATCCAAAAGTGAAATAATTCAAAGTTCAATTAACATAATTAATTTCCAATCAAAATGACGACTTTGCAATACAATAGTTCAATTCTTAAGCAAACTAGATTGTTTTTTAACCTAAAAGTTGCATTTTTTTAAAAAAGGGATCAAATTTCTACCAAAAAGGCAAATTTTCTATAAAACAGTTGAATTCTCTACGTGAAAATGATTAATTATTTACTATAAAAATATTAATTTTTAACCAAATAGTGGAATTTTTTCCTAAAATAATATATTTTTTTACCCAAAAAGATGATTTTTTAACAAAACAGTTAATTCTCAACAAAAAGTGGAACAGTTAAATTTTCAATTTAAAACTTGATTTTTAACCAAAAAAAAACTAATTCTTAACAAAATAATTCAATTTTCAATGAAAGGGATGAATTTTAAACCCTTTGAAATTAAATTTGCAGCTTAAAAAATTAATTTTTTAAATAAAAAAGAAAATTTTCAATACAATCTTCGACCAATAAAGTAAATGTTTCCAGAAGATTAATTTTTTTACCAGAAAAATAATTTTTAACTAAAAAATGCACTTTCAACAAATGAATTAAATCTTAAACCGGATAATCGAATTTTTAACCAAAAAATACAATTATAAACCATTAATATAATATCAGACTTTTTAAATAACGATAATAATAAAAATAATTTCCTAATATTCTAATAAAATTTCTATAAGAATATTGAAGCTTCTCTGTAATGTGCAGAATTGTTGTCCATAAAACCAAAACCCAACAACTAAATTTGAACAACCACCATAAAATTTTCCAGTTGCAATTTGAAAAAATATAAAAATGTTCCCAAACAAAGAAAATAAAAAAATTCTTCTTTCACACAATGATAAAAAAGAAAAAAAAATGAGAAGGCAACTTACCATATCCCATTCCTTCTCTTTATAATCCTTTCATCTATTTATTTTTATTATTATCAAATCACAGTAAAAACATTTGTTAAAACTACTCAACAACTTTTCGGCACTCATGCAGCACTCTTATGCAGAAAATAAGGAAATAAAAAAAATTTCTAGCAGGCAGAAACAGCAACGAAACCACGATGCTCTCTCCCTGACACCCAAGAATCAAGTGAAGGTCAATTGTTGTTATACGTGTGAGGGGTTTGCATTTTGACCCTTACTTGATTCTTGGGTGTCAGGAAGAGAGCATCGTGTTTTCGTTGCTGTTCCTGCTGGCTCGAATTATTTTTTATTCATTTTTTTATTTTCTTTGCTATTGGTCAGAGTGCTGTATGAGTGATGAAACATTGGTAATTATTTGTTAAATTTTTTTTATTGTGCTTTGATAATAATAAAAATAAAAAAGATGAAAGAAATAAAAATAAAAGAAATTGGATTTGGTGCGTTCCCTTCTCATTTTTTTTCCTCTTTTTTCTTATTGTCCGACAAAAGAAACTTTCTTTCTTTTCTTTTTTAAGGAAACTTGTTATATTTTTTCAAATTGCAATTGCTATATTTACTTGATTATTGGACGTTAAATAGGATTTTCAATTTTATTTTAATCTCATATAAATTTCTTAAATTTTAGCTTCTCTCTAACCATCTCATAATTTTCTAATATAATACATAATTTATATTCAGAAGCAAATGTGGTTCCCACAAAAAAAGGACACAGGTGCTGATATGATTGTCTAAAGATCTAAAACTAAGGAGCCTAGGTAAAATGGATTTAGGGGAGCTAAGCTAAAGTAGGAAGACGTAAGAAAAATGGGAAGATTGTTTTAGGAGTGGTAGGAGGATGGCAAAGGGGATGACGCGCCATCTAAATATGCTAATACCGTCGAGGCAGGGTAATGAGTTCTTCGTTCCACCGTGATCCAACGAACTGCTATGCATGTATATTCAGCTATAAACACGACTCAAGATCGCTATACCAAGTTATATATATACCACACTCCATTTTGCCGCCAGGCACGTGACATATTCGATCGACATTATGAGCAGCATCTGATATGCTCGACTACCTTATTCCATTCTATATCATCCGAAGAACACTCCCATTTCACAAAATATAAAACACATTTTATCCACATTTTGGAAACGGAATAATTTTTTAAAAAGTGGCGACTGGATTCTTCATGAGAACGCACCCGTCCATTCATCGCAGCTCATGCAGCAATTTCTGGTGAAATGCGGCCTTACGCATTTTCGGCAACCCGCATACAGTTATGACCTGCAAAAGATTAAAGAAAACTTAATAGGTTTGAAAATCACGTTCATTATTTTAGATTTCATACTCGTACGCGTCTTATTCCAGGATGACGGATATGCACCGTTACAAAGATTTTACATTAAGTTTTTCCAAAAACTTGGTCATTCGTGTTCGGAAATTATTGTTATGAATAACAGTGAGAGATAATCGCAGCTTATTCAGAAATTTCTGGTGAAACAAGGCATTATACAATTTCTGCTGCACCCATACAGCTCTGACCAGCCTCCCTGTGATTTCTGTTTGTTTCGCAAATTAATCTATCCTCTATAAAGTTTAAAGATTGTCAATAAAGCGTGTTACCACTTGGGGGGGGGGGCATTTTTTCTAAAGTTACAATTGGTGACGTTTTTAGTATGTTTCCAGATGGTGAATGCTTTTGGTATAAAGTTAATCTTCTTATTTAAAAATTCATGTTTTTAGTTGAGAATTCAACTTTTTGGTTAAGAATTCTTGTATTTTATTAAAACTTCTTGTTTTGTGGTAAATTAATCTTTCTGTTTAAAAATCCATCTTTTTTAGTTAAAAATTCAACTTTTTTTGTGAAAATTCGTGAATTTTATTGAAAATTCGTCTTTTTCGTAGTAAAGTAATCTTTTTGTTTAAAAGTTAAACTTTTTGTTTCAAATTTTTTTTAAATATTTTTTTTGGCAGTAAATTCATCTTTTTGTTAATGAGAGCATCTATTTTTGTTGAAAATTCAACTTTTTCGTTCAGAATTCCTGAATTTCATTAAAAATTCTTTTTTTTTTTGTAGTGAATTAATCTATTTCGTTCAGAATTCTTGAATTTCATTAAAAATTCTTTTTTTTTTGGTAGTAAATTAATCTTTTTGTTGAAGAATTAACCTTTTTTAGTCAAAAAATAAACATTTTAGTTGGCAATTTATGTATTTTGATGCAAAATTGTATTTTTGGTAGTAAATTAATATTTTTATTTAAAAATTCGGCTTTTTTAGTGGAAAATTCAATTTTTTGGTTGCGAATTCCTGAATTTTATTGAAAATTCGCCTTTTTTAGTAGTAAATTATCTTTTTGTTTGAAATTTTATCTTTTTTAGTTAAAAATACAAATATTTGTTTGAAAATTCATCTTTTAGTTGCAAATTTAACGTCTAAGTTTTAAAGTTGAACCAATTTCTTAAAAATGCATTTTTTGATTGGCCATCCAGAATTTTAGTTAAAAACTCATTTTTTTGGTTTTTAATTGAACTGTTTTGTTGTAAACTCCTTTTTTTGTTGAACAAATATTTTGGTAATTGAAAATTCGCCTATCCATTTTTGGTCGAAAGTGGTTCTTTTTAGTTAAAAATTCAACCTTTTGTTTAAACATTCAATTTTTTAGTTAAAAATTCAACTTTTTCGTTCAAAATTCTTAAATTTCGTTAAACCTTCATCTTTTTTTTGGTATTAAATTAATTTTTCTGTTTAAAAATTTATGTTTTTTGTTAAAAATTTAACAAATAGCTTTAAAGTTAAACTATTTTTTTTTTAATGGAAAAAAGGTTTCCTTCTTTCTTAAAAATTAAACTTTTTGGACGTTAGTTTTTCTAATTTGATTAAAACTTCGTCTTTTTTATAGTAAATTAATCTTTTTGTTGAAGATTTAATCTTTTTTAGTCAAAAATTAAAGTTTTTAGTTAGCAATTTATGTATTTTGATCAAAAATTGTTTGTTTTTTTTTTGTAGTAAATAAATATTTTTGTTTAAAAATTCGCTTTTTTTAGTGGAAAATTCAATTTTTTGGTTCCAAATTCTTGAATTTTATTGAAAATTTGCCTTTTTTAGTCGTAAATTACACTTTTTGTTCAAAATTTTATCTTTTTTAGTAAAAAATTCAAATATTTGTTCAAAAATTTATCTTTTGATTGCAAATTTAACGTCTAGGTTTTAAAGTAGAACTAATTTCTTAAAAATGCATTTTTAGGTTGACGACCCATAATTTTAGTTAAAAACTCATTTTTTTGGTTTTAAATTAAACTGTTTTGTCGTAAATTCCTTTTTCTTTTGGTTGAGCAATTATTTTTGGAATTGAAAATTCACCTATAAATTTTTGATCGAAAATGGTTCTTTTTTAGTAGAAAAATCAACCTTTTGTTTAAAAATTCATCTTTTTTGGTGGAAAATTCAATATTTTGTTTAAAAATTCATCTTTTTGGTTAGAAATTTTAAAAACTTGGTTTTAAAGTTGAACTACTTTCTTAAAAATTAAAAAAAAAGAATTCTTTCTTTCTTAAAAATTAAACCCTTTGGTTGAGAATTTTTGAATTTTATTGAAAATTCCTCTTTTTTGTGAGTAATTTAATTTTTTTCTTTAAAAATCCATCTTTTTCAGTTAAAAACGCAACTTTTAGATTCAGAATTCTTGAATTTCGTTAAAAATTCGGCTTTTTGATACTAAGTAATTCTTTCTGTTTAAAAATTTATCTTTTTCATAAAAATTTAACAGTTAGGTTTGAATTTGAACTGCTTTCTTAAAAATTGAAAAAAATGTTTCTTTCTATCTTAAAAATTAAACTTTTTGGTTGAGAATTTTTTTGTATCAAAAATTGATCTTTTTTGTTAGTAGATTAATCTTTTTGTTTGAAAATCCGTATTTTTAGTTGAAAATTAAACTTTTTGTATGAAAATTTAACAACTAGGTTCGAAAGTTCAACCAATTTCTTATGAATGCATTTTTTGTTTGTCGATTACAAATTTTAGTCAAAAATTCATTTATTTTGGTTGCAAATTGAACTGTTCTGTTGAAAATTTCGTTTTTTTTGTTTAAAAAATTACTTTGGTAATTGTAAATTTTCCTATCCATTTTTGGTCGAAAAATTTTTTTTTAATGTAAAAATTTAACATTTTGTTTAAAAATTAATCTGTTTTAGTTTTAAAAAAAATTAATTAGTTTTAAGGTTGAACTAATTCCTTAAAAATTGAGAATAAATGCTTTTTTTAGATTTACCTTTTTGGTTGATATTTCTTTAATTTTATTGAAAATTTGCCTTGTTTGATAATAAATTAATCTTTCTTTTCAATATTCATCTTTCTTAGTTGAAAAATCATCTTTTTGATTAAATATTTAACAACTAGGTTTTAGGAATAAACTAATTTCTTAAAAATGCATTGTTTGTTGGCGATTCAAAATTTTAGTTAAAAGTTCATTTCTTTGGTTGGAAATTAAATTGTTTGTTGAAAATTCCTTTTCTTTTTAGTTGAGCAATTACTTTGGTATTGAAAATTTACCTATTTCATTTTTGGTCGAAAATGGTTTTTTTTTTCAGTAAAAATTCAACTTTTTGTTAAAATGAAAATATTTTGTTATAAATTCGTTTTTTGATGAAAATTAATCTTGTTTATTTAAATATTGAACTTTTTGACTTTAGATTTCCTGCATTTTGTTAAAAATTCGTGTTTTATGGTATAAATTAACTTTTTTTCCAAATTTCTTTGTTTTGAAAGTTTAGTAGTTCAGCACAAAAAAATCAACTATTTGGTAAAATATTCGGGTTTTTATAACTAAAAATTATTATTTTTTTTAATTGAAAGTTTTACTATTCCAGTTTTGTTAAAAAAAATACCTTTATTAGTTTAAAAATTCAATAATACCCAGATTAACTATCACATAAAATTCAATTATGGTAATTTCAACACTTATACTTTAAAAATCGCTATTTTATTGTAATTTTTGATTCTATACCGAAGTTAATAATTTACCATATTGTCAACTTGAATCGCTATAAACTTAAAAAAATTTAGTAAAATCGTAAAAAGTTATTTTTTATTATTATTATTGTTCTGTTTTTTATTTTCATCCTCGGGTGTCAGAAAGAGAGCATCGTAGTCTTGGTGCTAATTCTGTCTACTTGGGTAGTTATTATTTGTTTATTTAAAAATTTATTTTTTATTTTATTCATATTTTTGAAGGGGTCTGTATAAGTACCGAAACGTTGGACTTTATTTTTTAAAGATATTTTGTTGTTGTAATTCGGTAATAGTAAAAACAAAGAAGACGAAAGAAATAAAAAGAGAGAAGGAATTCATTTTTTATTTTTGCGCAAGAAGGCAAATTATTTTATTTACTTTTTCAGGAGAAAAAAGTGTTTTTCTTTATTTAATTATTTATTTAAAATTTCTATAGGAAAATTTTACCATAGCTGCCCAAATTTGCTCTTTGGATTCTTGGTTTTATTTTCAGGAATTCTGCACATTAATTTGATTATAGGACGTTAAATTACAATTTTTAATTTGATGTTAATCTCATTTAAGTTTCTCTAATTTGGAGTTATTTTTCTTTGAAAATAATTCTCACAACTTTATTAATAATACATTGATATAATATATTTTTGTATTATATTTATAATTCCTACAGACTTTCTCAACTTTATGAAAAAGACTTAAAATTCAGAAACATCATTCTTCCATTATGGCAAAACTTTAAAAGGATCTTTTTCTGCCTTTTTTCTGTACTTTTCACAAATAAGTGGATCAACTGGAGTAATTTGAAGTAATTTAGGCAGAGGTGTCGGATTTAGATTACGAAGGACCATTTGCCTAGGAATACATTAATTCCAGGACGTGGAGTAGGAACGCAGGTCTCGTAATTTCCGCAGAGTTCCATCCCCACCCTACATATATATCCGGAGCCGCCATTCCACCTATCCCCGTGCCCCGTCGTCCATCACATTTTCAATTTCCACCACGTTTCCCGTTTCCTGCTTCTGGCTGTTCCCTTGCGGAGCATGATGGTACCCGATCCTCCCACTGCTTGCTTCGTGTGTAGCCAACGTCCCCGGTCTCCGGTGCCAATGTTCACACCAGGATACGTACAAATCGCGTTGTTATGATGATACCCTTCACACCAATTTTCACACAACAATTCCTTTTTTTTATCCCAAAAACCTGAAACAGAAGAGGTAAAATTCGTTAGGAAAGTACCACTGGATCAATAGAATAGGGGCCATCCATATATTAACACAGTAAACCACAGGAATACATTTTATCTTTGAATTGGATAAAAACGCTGCAGCACGTTCATCCAAGGAAAATATTTATTTGAAATATATACGATTTGAAAAAAGACTACGTCTAGGTTCACCGAAGAACTGTCCTCTATTAACTTGAAAATCCTCGGAGTATTATTCTTAATAATGCTTCGTGTGTAGCCAACGTCCCCGGTCTCCGGTGCCAATGTTCACACCAGGATACGTACAAATCGCGTTGTTATGATGATAGATACCCTTCACACCAATTTTCACACAAGAATTCCTTTTTTTTATCCCAAAAACCTGAAACAGAAGAGGTAAAATTCGTTAGGAAAGAACCACTGGATCAATAGAATAGGGGCC
>JAAAKG020216564.1:8161-22036 GCA_010014905.2 Druon quercuslanigerum
GTGTCAACTGTACATTATGAAACTTGGGCGTCCACAGACGGTATTATTTAAACTTTACGTGTGCACAGTTGGTACTTTCCCAACTGTACATTATGAAAATCGTCCGTGCACAGAAGGTACCCTCTGAACTATGCACGTGCGCAGATGGTACAGTGTCAACTGTACATTATGAAACTTGGGCGTCCACAGACGGTATTATTTAAACTTTACGTGTGCACAGTTGGTACTTGCCCAACTGTACATTATGAAAATCGTCCGTGCACAGAAGGTGCCCTCTGAACTATGCACGTGCGCAGATGGTACAGTGTCAACTGTACATTATGAAACTTGGGCGTCCACAGATGGTATTATTTAAACTTTACGTGTGCACAGTTGGTACTTGCCCAACTGTACATTATGAAAATTGTCCGTGCACAGATGGTACGCTCCCAACTGTGTGCTTGGTCAAATAATCCTTTTTGTTCCTTATAGGACATAAGGCCATGGGAACTTTTCATGAATATGTAAATACGAATACAACATACAAGTATATTCTGTGTAAATAAAAAAAATTATTATCTCTTTTTGCAGAATTAAGTTCGCAATCGAACTTTAACCCTAATCGGGATAGGCCCGATAATCGCAACCCTGGTGAGTCTCGAACATCGCCTTCGACGTCTCGACAGATACGTCATGCTTCTGCGAGCCACGAGCTTCCTATGCGTGTCAGGTCCAGGTCTCCTACTGGTAGGTCTTCTTTTGACAGGATTCTCGGGGCTCCTCTACGTATCAGGTCCAGGTCCCCTCCTCATAGATCTTCTCTTGCCAGGACTTCCCAGGCTTCTTTACGTGTCCGATCCAGGTCTCCTCCTGATAGGCCTTTTTTTGCCAGGACTGATGAACCTGCTCTAAGTGTCAGGTCTAGAACTTTTCCTGTAAGAACTCCTTTCGAAAGTTCTGCTCTTTCCAGGACCCTTGATTTTACGGTTCTAGGATATGGACTTGGACAACTTGGACTTATTCGACTAATTCCAAATAATAATCCGTACCAAAGATTCGAATTTCGAAGGTATACTTTTCATCGTGATGCATTATTTGTAGTAAAATTAAGACCACTAGTCTACGGACCCCTGCCAATCCGAGAACAAATTGTTTTGACAACTTCGAATGGCGTCATTTATGCCATATTGGAGATGCGTGGCACTTTTAGTGGAATATATAATATCAGAGGAAAGTCGCGGGCGAAAATAAACATGGAAAGCGGCGAAGGCTCAGACTTGACCTCAGAAGAAATTCGTGATGTTCCCGTTGGCCACGAACAATCAATAAATTCGAGTTTTAGCATAGTAGTTACACATTACGATTCACTACAGCTAACTCAATTATTCAGTAGAAATAATCCTACCCCTTCGACGTCACATCATTAAAAAGTAATAGCCAGCATAGACACTTTTCATTAGGTCATAACAAATTTAAGTAAACATACCTCTTCGACGCGCTAAACTATTAGCGGGTCAAACTTATTTCGTATATTTGATGCTTGGTTTTCATTTCTCTATGGCCAATCAATTGTCCCCAACATTTTTCTGTAAAAGAAAGAATTTTAAATCAAATTTACATTTGCGCCGAAAATAATTAGACTAAAAATTAAATTTTTCTCGCGAAATTAGTAACTATTGTATCGAAATACATCCTCGAGTAATAATGCAGCCAACTATACTGTAACCTGCGAGTTACAAGGTGGTATCCTGCAAATAGGCAATAGACGATCTCCTGTGCGATGCTAAGTAAAACTAGCATCGCAAGGGTGATATCCTAATGCGAACGTTAAAAAGGGGTAAACTTTCGCGACCCTTCAATATTCAGAGGAATATTTAGATACTCTTAATTTTATTCCTATAGGTTATCCTCTAAAACGCGATTTTAATGGCGAGAAAGCCCAATTAGATATTTGAGATTTTGTCGGCCAAATGCCTCATTTTACTGTAGAGATTCTATAATTTATAGTCGTCTGCTTATATTTAATTTCTGAGCAACGTCATTTCATTTCATTTCATCACCCTATTGCACTTTCGAGCAACAGAGAAACTATTTTCTCGCTACCTCGTTGGTAGGTAACTAGCGGTGAATGGGAGAGAAGGAGAAAGATATCTTCTTTGTTTAGGAAGGGACCTCAGTTCCCAAATTATAAGTAATTTTTCTAGCTAGAGGGGTTTACTTACTTACTATCGAGAAAATATTCTTACAGGATACTCATTGCGCCTTAGCTCTCGCTCTTACGCATAGAGAGCCTCCCTCATTTTTATTACTGGCGATTAGTGCTGCGGCACGCGCGTTGTTCGCACAACCCTTGCGTTGAGGGAGAAGTACATTAATTTAGATATAATCTAGACTCATAAAATCCTAATTCGCATTCTGAAAGACTTATAATTATAGGAGATTGTTTCTCTCGGCAGCGGCATCTTTCTCAGTTTTGAGAGTCCTGTATTTTCTTGGAAGATTACGTTTTCTATTGTCATTATTTTAGATGCATTAATAAAGAATTTTACTCAGGATACGTTATTTACATATCCTATAATAAGGCTGTATAAGAAAACAGTGTACAAATACCTAGTGTAGGTTTTTCTTTGAATAAACAAAATTATATGTATACAAAGAATCGTAGTGTTTTTCCATGTACAGTACCCTTTTTCTTGTATTGAATATTGTTCACGTTAAAAAATAGTTGTATTCTAAACTCAGTTAACTTAGCCTTAAAATCTGGTTCGAATATGATCAATAATTTTTTCTAAATAATAGAAATTGGCTAAAATATTATTAAAAGTAGATTTTGCTGAGTTAGGGTACGACTTGTATAAATGTGGCGGTGTAGCACCAACCGGCGACCAGACGGGCCACCAGAACAAACCAAACTACTCCTGCAACACCACGTGGCGAGGTAACGGGACTCAAGTCAGGGTAGCCACGTAAGAACTAAGTACGCGCCACCAATGGCAACCTCGGTAGTCCGTGGGACGGAACCAATCGTCAGCACGGATCTTACCAGGGGTGAGAGCAGGGTGGAAAATGACCATTTGATCTTGTCCACTGGCACCAGCCAATCAACGGCGGCCACGCCCGAACGACGGAAGGTCTAAGGGAAAACAGCGGCAAGCGGACGGGACGAGTGAAGATACAATTTAGAGTGGGCTAGGGGGCCCGACACGAACGGCAGACCGTCAATCATAGAAGCAAAGGAATATTTGTATCGACAGAGGCTATTGAGCAGATGGACGCCCGGAAGACCCTGGCTGCAGCCGAGTGGCTGAGAAGTAAGTGAGCCTTTTTCCATGCTGTGCAAGTGTTTTTCCCGTCTCGATTCCGATTCGCGGTAATAATAGCCCGCGTGGCTTGAAACCTGGAGGGATGCTCGGCTCAGGGGCTGATGGCGGCATGTGAGGCGAGCGAATCCCTCCGACGGCCAGGCAATACGAGTGCCAAGAGCAATTCCTCGCTCGTGGGGTGTAACGCCGGTGTTTTAAGCCTCTAGTGACTTGTTTCCCTTTAGAAATAATTATCAATAAATAAATTGAAAGTTCAATAATGGGAAATCGGAGTAAATAGATTTATTTTTCAGTGTCTCTCTCTCACTCACGAAAGCCATACCCCCCCCCCTTTGTGGTTTTATGCGTGGTGCTAGGTGTGCACACTAAAAGTTGGGAAATCTTCATTACAAAATGGCGCCCAACTAGAGGGCCGTGAGCAGTGAGAGAGAGTGGTGGATTTTAAAGTGGAAGTTGCGCGAGAGATAGCGGAGAGTAGAGACCCGACCTGTGGTACTGTTTTTTGGGTAGAATCTAAGTGCTTTTCAGCTTGCATGAATCCCGCTTTAATGGGTATACACGCAAAACTCTTTAAAATTTGAACCTGCACCATCCGTTGTGCGATATTTATAGTGCACCCAGACTGGTGAAGCAGGTATTGGTTATCATCTGGATGCACCCTCCATGCCCCCGCCCCTGACTGAAAGGAGACCTGTGCAGAGAATATTGTTGTCAGTCGATCTAGGGTGACATCAAAAATTGGAAATTTTCTTTGAAATTTTGTTTTGAAATTATTTTTGAAATTGTTTTCGAAGTTGTTTTTTTTTCTCTCGCAAATGTTTAGGATTCTTAGAATGAAAGTAGACATATCTGAATTCTACCGAAAAGCCCCCTGTTCTTAACTCGTATTTTCTTTACTTGTGTATATTTTATTTTCAGGATATTGTTATTAAGAATTTACTTTTATTTTACGGTAATGGAACGGGAAAACTTTCCGTGAGTAGATACGGTAGTTTTTTTTAGAAAATCGGAATTTTTAGAAGAATAATGTAGTTACGTACGAGCCTGGGAATCTTTCAGGAAGCTTAATTAATAACTGTTATATCGAGGTCGGTTCCGTAAACCAGCGCGAGGGATTATAGAATACTGAAAATTCTTCGGGCGTTTTCCAGTTTTTTTTAGGTCGACGGATTCACAATTAGACAACAAAAATGGATTACTACGACTCAGCGGAGGGGGAAGCAACGTGTGAGGCCAATCTTGGCGCTATAATGGCGCAGTTACCAGGTTGGACTAACGATCTAACTGGGGAGGTCTTACGGGAAATTTTAAGGGGCCTGCATTTAAACATGAATGGAGTCAATGAGGTCCTGCGCGAGCGTATGGGCAGGTATTTCGCGCGTCAGAGGGGTAACCAGGCGGTACCCTGGTACCCCGAGGATGAGGTTCCACAAGGACTGGGAGCTTCGAACGAAGGGACCGTGGAGAGGGCACGAGGCACCCCGGAAGCTGTAAGGCAGAGATCTGATTCCACTAACCGTTTACCATGTTGGAGACTACCCCTCATGAGAACCGACATTGGACAGGGATGGGGGGAGACCAGGCCTTAGGGGGTGCGTTATCACCAACCTACATCTGCGTTCACAGCAGAGACATGTGGAGGGGAGCTGAAGGGGCAGTGGCACAACCCACTAGGGCAACGACATCGGTTGGTGAGAGCGTTGGAGCTAACAGTCCCTGATCTTCGAATACGCGCATAAAGGAAAGGGGCCCCTAGCTAAAAAGAATAGTTCTGTGACCGCTATCGTCCCGACTTCAGTAGATAGCGAAACCACACGGAGCTCGTCAGAGCTGGCTCAATTGATCAGAACGCTCATTGCAACCACCAGTAATGAGAAACGCGTCAGGTCCGATTAGAAATAGAGAAGAGCCTACGGGTAAGCCGAGGTCCTGGGATCCCAATAGACGTAACGATAGGGGCCCACGGAACCAAAGTAATTCGACCAAACCGCCTGAGGGGAAGCCGTCTCAATCTCCAAAAAGGAGCTCGGAGTCATCCACCTCGAAAAAACAAGGGGATGATGCAGAAATTGAAGGTTGGAATTGTCGACAGAAGGGCCACTTCCAAATTGGTTGCCTGAAAAATCGGAGGCGCAATTGTTGCCGCCACTGTGGCAAGGAGGAGGTGACCACTAAAGAGTGCGAACTTTCCGGGAACTGTTCGGGAAAACAAAAAAGGGAGAAGGTGTAAGGGTCAAACCATCTTCCTTCAGTCCCGAATTGACCCCTCAGGACGACCGATGTCCACCAGGAGTGGATAGGCTGGAGTTAGGGGAAGCAGCAGCAGTGGGGATAGCCCATGAAACGAGCCCCACGCCCGCAGGATCCATAGCGACTTCGGCAAACCAGACTCCGGTAACGCGCACGGTAGAAATCGAAGACACCATCGTTCTCAACACAAAAATGAGGATCAAAGAGAAACACAACCCTTGGCAAGTGAATCAGGTCATGCTGGCCCTGCTCAAGTCGAATGAGCCGACGGCGGCATTATCAGATGAAAGCCCTTCGTTACCGTTAAGATTATAAGTAAAGGAGCCTCCGAGGGAGGACAGAGGGCTTACGTTGCGAGTCTTTACGACTGCTCGAATTGGTAACACCCCTACGGTCCTTGCGTTAATCGATGGCGGAGTCTCCCGAACAGTCATGGGAGATATTGGTTTGTCATTGCAGAGAGGTATAAAGCGACCCTGCATCCGGCACCGAGTCAGGCAGTTATGACTGCAGATGGTACGGTCAGTCAAGTTCAGGCCACGTGTTATCTCCCTATTAAAATTGATCGTGTCTCGCCAATGATGAAGATCCATGTTGTGCCAAGCATGGGTGAACAAGTATTCTTGGGTGTGGACTTCATCCATACATTCAAAATCGTACACGATGGGAGCAAGCGGACTTGGTACATGTCGGACTACCCGGAATTAGTCCATCACTATACCGAGGAAGGTATCGAGTTGGAAGTGGAGAGGAGGAATGAAAATCCAGCAACACTGGACGAGTGTTGTGGCCTCAGAGACATTTCAGCTGAGGAGCGACAAGAGCTGAAAACGTTGGTTGCTAGGATTGTTAGGCCCCTTCCTGAGGTACTTCCAGCCACCGACCGTATCACCCATAGCATAGACATCGGGGGACATCCACCGATAAAACAGAGATATTATCCAGTGTCCCCGAAGGTGTTGAAAAATATGCAAGATGAGGTGACCCGCATGTTAACAGAAGGCATTGTTGAGCCATCGAAAAGCGGATGGTCCGGTCCAGTAGTAATGGCCCGAAAAGCCGACGGGACATATAGATTTTATGTGGACTGCCGTGGGCTCAACAAGGTCACCAAAAAGGATGCGTACCCCCTGCCAAAGATGGACATGGTCCTTGAGTAACATCGCGCCGCGAAGTACATAAGGAACTTGGATCTGAAGTGGGGGTACCACCAGATCCCGATGGCCGAAGACAGCAGAGAGTACACAGCGCTCTCAGTCCCTGGAATGGGGCTCTTTCAGTTCACAAGGATGCCTTTTGGACTATCAGGTGCTCCTGCGACATTCCAGCGACTGGTAGACTCCCTCATAGGGCCGGACATGGGGCCTAACGTCTATGCGTACCTCGATGACATAGTTATCGTTAATGAGACGTTTAAGGGTCATAAGGAATGGGTAGCTCGAATCATAGACGGCTTACTGGGCGCCGGACTGACGATTAACCCAGGGAAGTGTGTATTCTGGAGACTGACCGTACGTTATATCGGGTTCCTCGTCAACAAGGGGGTTTACGGGTCGATCCGGACAAAGTCGAGCCACTTTTCTCATACCCAGCCCCAAGGACAACTAAGCAGCTGAGACGGTTCTTGGGCATGGCGTCATGGTACCGCCGTTTTATAGCCGACTTTGCGACTGACGCGGAACCATTAAACAAACTGCTTAGGACTAACGTTCCATGGGAATGAGGCAGCGAACAGGAATGCACATTCGCTAAGCTAAAGGAAAAAATCGCGACAGCACCGATTTTGACGTACACAGACTTCGAGGTCCCATTCGTGCTACAGACAGACGCGAGCGGTTTTGGCCTTGGAGCAGTCCTGACACAGACTCAAGACGGACGCAGAAGGAAAATACTCGGTTACGGAAAAAGAACGGAGGGATTTCACTTCACGGTGATCACTGATCATAGTTAGTTTAGATGGTTACACAACCTTCACAATCCGAGAGGCCGATTGGAGCGATGGGCACTTAACCTCCTCGAGTACGTTTTTGAGGTCCAAATTTGAAAATTTTCGGTTCGCTTACAATACGGCCGTACATAGCACTACGCGAGTCAGCCCCGCCCACTTGAATTTAGGAAGGCAGCCGAGGCCGTACAATAGCCTACGCCGAAGAATCGAAGAGCCAAACGAATTTCCCCCACCACACCACGAGGAGTGGAGGCAAGGAATGATTAAATTAAAGGAGCTTCAAGACCTAGTCTGCTTACATCACGAGAACGCGTTCGATCGCCAAAAAGCGAATTATGACAAAAGGCGACGTCATGCGAAATACAAGGTAGGAGATAGGGTCATGCGCAAGGCCCAGGTAACATCCTCAGCCCAAAAAGGGGTAACGAGAGGGTTCGGGGGCAAAAAGCAAGGACCATGCATCGTGATACATGTTTTAGGACCTTCGGTATACGAGCTAGGGACAGAAGACGGACAATTAGTTGGAAAATTTCCAGTAAAGCTTCGAGTACCCTACCACGATGAGGGGCCGCCCAGGGAGGAGGGAGTTGGTGAGCAATAGGTAGACAACCCTTCTTAATAGTTCTTCTTGTTCCTTTCATGCGCGGGGTGCACCTTGAATGCCCGCGCACTTGGACCAGCATGAATCTTTGGGCCCCGACTGGGATATAACTAAAGATAGATACAGGTGACGATGCTGACGTCCAGAAATTTTACCTTCTTACAGCTGCAGCAAAGTACCATCGTCGGGAGCACCGTAGGGTCCGCCGGACGCTCCAGGGGGTGATTGGCATGTTGCCCTAACAAGCTTGGGACATCCAAGCCAACTAGCCCTTGAGTGAGCACACCTCCAAAGACTTCGGGAGGTGACGGGACGGGGCAACCCGAAACCGATAGAAAGGAGGGAGACAATAGCCCTGCTTTGGCAGACAGACCCCAAAATTGGCAAAAGAAGCAACGGTCCACTGGCAGAAACTGGCGGTCGACCAAGAACATCAGCGAGGGGCACGCGGCGGAAAGACGGAAGAACCATCCCACCACCCACAAGCGAAAATGGTTCCTACTCGGCGAGAATCGAAGTCCAGTCGGGACAGCCCAGCCCCACCGTTGGTACGTGAGGGGACAAGCGACGAGTCTTTCGGGGCTAAAATGCGCAATCGTCCGCCCAAGCACGTGCGAGAGTGGGATCGCAGGCAGCTGCCGAGACTCGAGGTGAGAAGCTGGAGAAGGAGCGGAGACGCCTAGAAGGCTTTTGGCAAAGCCGCAGGGTGGAGAAGGAGGCAGGGTGGAGAGCACCCAGGTGGTGAACCCTAGGACAACCAGCTGGGACGAGTGTCCATCCCAGAGCCGCTTCGAATGAAGGGCCGCAAGTTTTTTTTGCTTTTTGCCTGCTATTTTTTATGTTCTTTTTCTTCTTGGTCTGAAGTTTCTTTGTTTTTTTAGTACGTTCCTCAGTTTTTTTTGTCATCCGTAATCCCTTCTGGATACAACCACCTCATTTTTTATGTTTATTTTTTTTTCTTCTCTTCCTCTCTTTAAATATTGTAAAGCAGGGTTGTGTGGTCAGTGGGTGACCCACGAATAAAAAAAGATAATGCAGCATAACTGGTTTCCTTTCATTTACCGAAATTTAGATTAGGCTTAGGGGGCAGTAAGAACGATTGCTTGGAAGAAAATCAGGTTCAAACAAGCAGAGTGACTCCTTCTTTCTATCAGGAACTAAGCCCGGATGGTCCGGGTTAAGGAAGAAGGTTCCTGAAGAGAGGGAAAGCACGTACAGCACAGTTCGGTCTTGCCCGATCCATATTTACTGTTTACTGTGAATCCCAGTAGTAGAGACATCCCCACACAGGGAGCGGACCAGGTAAGATCGAGGCGGGGAGGGCCGACAGAGGGGTGGAACAGGGGGCACTTCGCGGAAAATTAAAACCGGTGGGCTTCGGCTAGGCCGACAGAAACTTCACGGGGTCTCGCCGAAGCCAAAACCGAATGCCACTAAAGTCACGCGTACGTGCCAGACAAAGCCACCCCCAAGCCAACTCCCAAATAATTTTTACGTAGGTTAAGTTATAGCTGGTTAAGGCATCCTGAGTCACCCGAATTACAAAAATGTATTTTTAATATTATTTTTATTATTATAAAATGGTATTATTAATTACTATAGCAAGGTAGAATTACCGGTTCCTTCTTTGTAAATGGCACGGAGAGGGATAAGGGTGCTAAAAAGAGAAATCCGACCGCGTGTCAGTTAGATTAAACAGACCTGAAATGTAAGGGATCGGACGGCGCAGCAAGGCCGCGTCGGTCCCAAGAGGTAGCACCAACCGGCGACCAGACGGGCCACCAGAACAAAACAAACTATTCCTGCAACACCACGTGGCGAGGTAACGGGACTCAAGTCAGGGTAGCCACGTAAGAACTAAGTACGGGCCACCAATGGCAACCTCGGTAGTCCGTGGGACGGAACCAATCGTCAGCACGGATCTTACCAGGGGTGAGAGCAGGATGGAAAATGACCATTTGATCTCGTCCACTGGCAGCAGCCAATCAACGGCGGCCACGCCCGAATGACGGAAGGTCTAAGGGAAAACAGCGGCAAGCGGACGGGACGAGTGAAGACACAAGTCAGAGTGGGCTTGGGGCTCGGCACGAACGCAGACCGTATCGTACCGAGCATTTGTATCGACGGAGACTATTGAGAAGATGGACGCCCGGAAGACCCTGGCTGCAGCCGAGTGGCTGAGAAGTAAGTGAACCTTTTTCCATCCTGTGCAAGTTTTCTTCCCGTCTCGATTCCGATCCGCGGTAAAAGGTTCGAGGCATTGTCGCGAGTGATTTAAGTGCACGTGGGGAGAGGAATCGACGTGGCTTGAAACCTGGAGGGGTGCTCGGCTCAGGGGCTGATGGCGACATGTAAGGCGAGCGAATCCCTCCGACGGCCAGGCAATACGAGTGCCAAGAGCAAATCCTTTGGTCGTAGGGTCTAACGCCGGTGTCTCCGGCCATTCTCACGAATAGCACGTGGGGTCGGAAAATTTTCGGAGTGTCTCTCCGCATCCATAAAGCTAGGTTAGAATTGGTTTCACCTTAGTGTAAATTTAAGCCTCTAGTGACTTGTTTCCGCTTAGAAATAATTATCAATAAATAAATGTAAATTTCAGTAATGGGAAATCGGAGTGAATAGATTTATTTATGAGTGTCTCTCTCTCACTCACGAGAGCCATACCCTTCCCCCTTTTGTGGTCAAATGCCGGGTGATAGGCGGGGCCGGGGAAGCCAATAGATCATCGTCGAGGTTCTGGTAGGGAGGACCCTATCTGGCGACGATATAAATTCAAGGAACCTCGAGGGTTGTTCGTGGGACAAAAGTGTGTGACCCACGAACTCGGCTTATCCAGACGTGACTAAAGGTAAGTGGCAGCCAAATTTTCTTTGTAAAGAAGATTTCCCACCTGGGCTAACCCCCGGCTAGGTAGTGTTAGCGGTGTGCACACTAAAAGTTGGCAAATCTTCATTACAAAGTGTAAGGGAGTCAATTTTTTATGGCCAGCAGGTCGAAAAAATAAGCATTTATCTATGTAATATTCGCTCCTTATTTTTCGTTAATTTTTATTCTCAGCTACCTTCAAAAATGTATTATTTAATTAAATTCATATTATTGCAATTCATAATATGCATTTGTATTACTACAAAAATATTTTAATTGTCTTATTTTTATGATTAAAAAAGCGCGAATACTTCAAAAAAAATTAAACAGTTTATTCCAGCGTTACAATTAAAACAAAAAATATGCATCCTTTCAAAAATTATTAATCCCAAATTTGCAACTCTTTTTTGGAATAGAAATATTTGTCTATTCATTTTTTTTCATTGAATTTTTGATTTTTCAAAAAAATTAACTAACAATTAGCTAAAAAACTAAAATCCTACATATTTACAGACAAACAAACAGACGGACAGACAAATTCGTGAAACCTGTTTTACAGATTCAGGGGTTCTCAAAACGTGGTCATTTGACAAAAACTAGGGGCGTCAAACTTTAAAGAAATCTAATGTCTTCTCTTATGAGAAGGTAAAAATTAAAAATTAAAAATCAAAAGTACATATATTAGAATGATAAGCTTTTACAGCAATTCCTCAAGAAGATGGGAAAATAGAATTAAACATCCCGGTGAATATTGTTAAATTAATTACTTTATTTCTTATTTAAATGAATATACCAAGGACCTTTTTTAAATGCACAATTTTTGTTGATTCAATAGGCTATTTCACTCTCATCACCTGAACCGCCAGAATCATTTGGATTTGAAACGAAGATCATGTCAGCATGATCTTCAACTTCCATCAATTCAAATTGATCTACAAAATCATGATTCATTTGTGATGAACTTATATCGGGTTCCAATCGTGCTATTTTCTGGGAATGATAATGAATGAATATTCAAAACAGAAGGAGGTTTGTTGATCCTTACTCAAACAAGCCGTTTTGGAGATACAAAATTTTAGAAGACTCTCATGTCTTACTTAACATTTAGGAATATTGTCTCTCTTTCTAGCTTTACCTGAGGAGATGTGCTCTTAACAGGGTATAGAGGTTTTAGTCTCTAAGTCTTTTGTACACAGCCTGGAAATTGATGGAAAGATTTAAAATATTTAACTTCCGATTCTCTTGACCAATTTACAGGGTTTTATTCCTCGGTGCGCTCGAAATGAACTAACGGTCAGTGTTTGTATTAAGAGGGCTGGGGAATAATTTCCCGGCTTGTAATGATTATTTCACAAATTTAAAAACTACTCTGTGTAAATTTATTCGTTATCTACAAATGTGTGTATGTAACTAAAAAGAATGTCCGAAATAAATAGGTCAAAAGAGGGTGAAACGAAGTGTCTATGTGGAGTAAATTTAAGGCAAGTAACTACCGATCCTAGTGGCCAAATATTATGAGGGCCCTGGGCACGCCCACGCTTTTGTACTCACTGCAAACCTTTTACCTCACCCCGGGAAGCTCTAAGCTTACTCTTCTAACTAAGGTCACAATGCCTACGCTAACTGTAATTCACATCTGGCACGACTCTCAAGAAAATCTTCTCAAATTCATTTATGAATTTTCTCTTTAGCCACCTAAGACATCTACAAAATTTTAAAGTTCCGAAAAACTTGCATGTTTCGTGAAATTCTGATTCGAATGGTATATACTTTTAGGAGTTACTTTTAACATAAAAAATTGAACATAATAATTGAAAAATGAAAAACAAGAACCTAAGTTTCTCATTTTGATAAGTGAATGTCAATAGAAAAAACTGGGATTGAAATTTCTTAATGTATCACTAAAAATAGTTTTTATTATAGGGATGTTATTACATCTGTCTGTCTGTTGTAGTTCTTTTCGTTGTCTGTGAACACGATACTTTGGACGGAATTACCGGACGAGTTCGTTATCCAGCCATTTTGGATAAAAATTCAAAAAGTTAGAGCATTTAAACAATTTTTGAGACAATTTTTTTCAAAATTTCAAAATTCTATGTATTCGTATAGCTCGAATAATAAAGAAATTCGTTCCTGTGACTTTTTTAAATTAAAAAAAATGGTTAGAGTTATAGCATTTTCAAAATCCAAAAAAAAAACGAAAATGAAAATTTTAAGTCAAACAACGCACAATATGAAAAAAATTAAAAGAAGAAAAATGTTGCTTTTCAAAAGCCCTAGTTTTTGTTTTATTCGCGAAAGCAACATTAAATATAAAAATAATTAAATTTTTCGACAAACAACACAAGCTACGAAAGAAATAATAAGACAGAAGTTGTTAGCCCAAAACAGAGCTACAAATTTGTTAGCTTGAGTGACATTACTGTGTGATCGATAAAATCATATTCGCCCAAAAATAATTAAGGTTTTATAATAAATTAGTAATTTGTTATTAACAATTATATTGTCATAAACAGTAACCTGAGATTTTGTAATGATTTCTGATATTTATAAGGTTACTTTTGTCTGTAATCCAGTTGAAAGTCACATACAAGCATTATCAAACAAATTCAAATTATATTTATTATTGTTATAAACAAATGATATAAACAAATGCGGAATTTTAAGCAATTATTGAAAGTTTGTGGAATTTAAAAAAAAATTTATTTCAGTTGGTTTTCTAGTTACATTCAGGAGCAGTTCATTGACATTTAATGAAAAATGTGATTGCTATAAACAAATGGCATAAATAAATTAACTGTTTGTACAATTTTCTAAAGTTTGAGGTACTTGTTTCTGAAAAATGGTTTAAGTTGGTTTGACAGTGATATTCTGGAGCTGTGCATTGATATTTTATGAAACATGTGATT
>JAAAKG020216575.1:0-22035 GCA_010014905.2 Druon quercuslanigerum
GATTGGCAGCGGGTTTGGGTTTAGGGTGTTGATGGATTGAAGGTGACTTGGATCCAGGTTTTTGAGGAACTTTAGTGCATCCGCGTTAGGTGGCCCAATGAGGGCCTTTACAGTTGTGACAGGATGGAGTAGAATCTTTTTGATTTTTTGAGGGGCTATCTTATGTTCATAAAAAAAGGATTGATTTAAATAGATGGACTGGGATGCAAGAAGATAGGGGTATATCTTATATTTCAGAAAAGGTATAAATGGATTCACTTGGATAGGAAAATAGGAATTAAAAAAGTTAGACAAAATCTTAGATTGCCTAACGGATAGAATAGGGTAGAGTTAGATAAGCTGTAGATTTATTTAGATAGAAAGATTGGTATTCAAGAAGATTAGGCTATCTTAGATTTTAGAAAAGATATAAAAAGATTCAGTAAGATAAGAAGATAGGGATTGAAAACGAAAGACAAGATTTTAGATTGCCTAACGGAAAGAAAAAGATAGACGTGGATAAGAGAAGGGTTCATTTGGAATGAATCACTAGAATAGGGTTTGGGAGTGGAAAGAAAAGGATATATGTGGATAAGTGGCGGACTTACATAGATAGGAAGATTGTGATTCAAAAGAATATAGTTGATTATAGCTTAGAAGAAAGATAAAAAAATGACCGAAGGGATAGACCTGGGATCAAGATGGATACGTCGGTTCTTTCAATTTCAATCCTAACCCTTGCTTAACACACTAGGCTGCAAATCACTCCAAGCCCACTTCCAAAAGTTGTCACATTTTGTATTATAATTGGACATTTCAATTTTTTTACTATTGTTAGTTTTACTTTCTGGTCATATATTCTACATATCTTTAAAATATAAGCCTCATAAGAAGTTCTAACAAAATTTCAACTTGAAATAATAAATAATTTATTTGTAATAACAGTTTTTGTTGCAGGGGTGCGATTCACCATGGCAATCCATGACTCCTGGTCTATCTGAGGAACGATTTACTTTTTATGATAGATTCTCAAATACACCATGAATCATGGATCAGACGAGGTGGAAATCAAATAGCGCAATGTCTGAAGAATACGGCGGGTGGGGTAGGACCCACGATTACAGCGTTTCCGAGTATTTTTGACAGGTTTTCAATCGTGGTCCGAACATTGTCATGCAAAAGAATAACTTTATCGTGTTTCTGCTCTTATTGCGGCCGCTTTTCCTTTCATGCTCGGCTTAGTCTTATTAGTTGTTTTTGATAAGTGTCCCGTGATGGTTTCGTTAGGTAGGAGCAGCTCATAGTACACTAAACTTTTCTGATTCCACAAAATACAGAGCATAAGCTTTGATCCATGGATATTAGGTTTTGGTGTTGATATTCATAGTTGGCTGGGATTAGCTCACGATTTCTTACGCTTAGGCTTATCATAGCGAATCTACTTTTCATCACCAGTGACAATACGATGCTGAAACCCTTTTCGATTTTGCCGTTGGGAGAGCTATTTAAAAGTAAAGAATCTCCATTCCAGGCCTCTTGACTTCAGTTCAGCATGGATGCGTCTAGAAATGGTTCAACGATCAATACCCAATGATTCTGTAAGCTCAAAAAGCCAAAGAAACACGAGGGCTTGCATGAAAAAATGCATAGACGTGAAAGAAGCTAGAGAGGGCGGCAAATAGTTAATAAAAAGATTATCAGTAGAGTTAATGACGCTTAAATCAAAAGACCGTAGATACTAATGGACCCAAGTGTGGAACCTCACATGATGATTTTGTGAGGATTTTCACTTGGGGTGATTACTAGCGAGATTGATCAGCAATCTGGGTCGGAGTAGTTTTGCGGAACGAACGTGTTATTTAAATAAATAATGCGAGAATTCTAGATCGCCTACCCCAAAAGGGAACCGGATTAATGATGTAATAATAATAAGCTTGCGTTTGACACAGTCGTCACCGAGTAACGTCTGCAATTCCTCACCCTCGATCTATTTCGGATGGCTTGGACGTCTTTGTCCTCCGTGTCGAAATCGCCACTTAAATTTTCGAAAATAGCTTTCACACGTTTTAATCGATGGAGTAAGTTTTCAAAAGCACTCTACGGGCCGGTTCCACCAACTTCGGTTAAATCATTGGTTAACTGACAGTGGAGTGAAGTTAACGCCATATTTAATCTTCGATTAACCTGTTGCGGGTCCCACAACATTTTTGGAAGGCGCCGTTAGCTAACCAGATAGTAGTTTCGAAATAACTTCTATTTTACTTTAAATTATTCGCGTCATTAACTATCCGTCAGTCGAGTGAAAAGCAAAGCAATATGGCCGTGTGCGCCAAATCCGTGTAAGGTTCACGCCTCGCACGTCTCTACAATAACCTAAAAAGAGTGAATTTTTAGGTATGTTTTGTTCATGTTATATTTCTGTTTTGTTCCTCTTGTATTTGCGTTATCTGTGATCTATCATCAGACGACCTTAGAACTTCTTCTAAAAACTCCATCTTTCACAACGATACTGTACTTTTTAGGTTACAGGACGATTAAGTCGCCCTAACCGACCAATCTTGACCGGTTACATTTAACGGTGGTTAACGCGTGTTAACCGGCTGTTAAAAATTGGTGAAACGCGTAAATAGCTTTAACGGAGGATTAACTTTTCAACCGAGGTTGGTGGAACCGGCCTCATGACTTTCAGCAGCACTTTTCTTCGAATTGTACAATAAAATTCCCCTAGGGGGAGTTCGAGATTTTCGTTTATGGAAATTATTATTAAATTTTAAGTATAACAAATTGAAGACATTATATAGCATCAAGAAATTGTTTCTTAGGAATTTTGGTACGCGTTTTAAGCAAATCCCATTATTTCTGTATGGCAATTTCAACTCTTTCCTAAAGAATGCTTGAAAACATGCTGCTATTACGTCAAATGAGACAAAATGTGATCAGAAGATATTATAACACTCTTAATTAAATTTAAAAATGCATTAATATTTTTTATTATGTTTTAAAATTTCTATGGTTTCATTAATAATTTTACTTATTAATTCATCCAGTGTTCTAGTTTGAGAACCTATTGTCGAAATAACTGGTCATAATGGGTAATCAGTGTGATTGGCTTTTACAAAGCCGTAGGTTAAGAGAGGATTAGTAATATTTAAATTCTAATAATGTGATGATAGCACCATAATTTAACTAGGCCAATCAGTACAACATGTTTTGGGAACATAATTTCAGAATGGAAACTATATGGATAGTATAGTATTGATGCTTGGGACGAAGGCCAGTATGTTTTTAACAGCTAATTCGAAAGCGCAAAAAGCAGCGCACTTTTCAAAGTTGACAAAATCATATTTTTTTAAGGCTGCATTAAAGATATGATTCTACAGGGAAAAGTTTAGTTTCTTATTAATAATATGGAAAAGATCTACAATTTCGTTGGCCGAACTTCGAAATTGGTTAATTTTTACATTATCATTTATGAGAGTGCAATGTAATAGTCCAAATTTTCGATCTCTGCTTTTTAACGGTTATTTAAGTTTCGGCACTCACAGAATCCAAAAATCATAAAATTTTGCCGGTGTCTGTCAGTCTGTATGTATGTCTGTAGTCTATATGTATAGTTACCTAAATGTTGTAGCCACGCTAGCTTTTGAAGGAGTTGTTCAATAGAGTCAACCTTTGGTACACTTCTTAAGGTTTACCAAATGGAGGTTATGATCTTTAAGCAGATATTTTCAACAAAAATTAAAAACTTTAGAGCATTTTCAAAATTCAAAATTTTTTTTCTTCTAATTTTAGAAATTTTTGTCAAAGTTTTTTATAGACGGGTAAAAGACTTGCAAATTTTCCCAATAAAATGTTTAATTTTTATGACAATTAGAAAAGTTGTAAACTTTTGAAAATTTTGAAATTGTTCAGAAAAATAAAAAAAATATTTTTCTGATTGATTAGGAAATTTTATTTACATTCGTCACTAGATATAAAAATATTTAGAAACTATCACAGTTATATTTTTCAATTAAAACAAAAATTCAAAAAGTTAGAGCTTTTTGGAAATTTGAATAAAAGTTTGTCATGTGTTTTTGAAATTTTTGTTAAATTCTCTGGTACACGGCAAAAAGATTGTCTTAATGACATTTTCAAAGTTGATAAAAATTTAACAAGTTATATGCTTTTTAAAATTTTCTTAAAAAGGAAAAAAAAGTTTTTTAATAGGTTTTTTAAAGTAGATTTTAACAAGATTTACAAATTGTCTTGATAAAGTTTTTCAAATGGACACAAATTATCAAGCGCGAATCGCGAGTTTCGAAATGAAAATGTAATCGTCAAATGTAATTCTTCAGAAGTTAAAATCACAGTTTTCGATTTAATTTATAATATTTATGACATTTGAAAAAATGTAATTAAAGTGTAGGCATTTAACGCACGAAACGGAGCGCGAAGGGCGAGAGCGAATCCACGCGCCCTGGGCGCGCTCAAACACGGACACGGGCATATTTTTTCACTTGGAAAGAAACTAAAAACTGGGGAAATGGGCCTCTTTCCAAATTAACAATAAATCCTTCATAATTTACGAAAATATGGATATAATTTCGAAAACTGAAACCTTGTGCAAAATTCCAGCTCAATGTTTTGACCGGAAATCTGTTTATTGTTCAAGGATAGTCGGTTTTTCACGGTCTGTGCGTATCTTGCATAGTTTTACAACAAAATGGATGTTCTTATTTTTCATTATTTTTTGTGTTGTCAAAATTTAGAATTTCGATTTTTGAAGAAAATTTAAAAAGTTAATAATAATCTTGTAGGGCTCTCAAAAAGCAATGTTTTCCTTCCTCTCACTTTTTCAAATCATGCGTTGTTCGGCTTAAAATGGTATAATTTTATTTTGTTTTATAGAATTTTGTAAATATTTTTTTATCTAAAAAAGTCATAAGGAAAAATTATTTGTATTCTTGAGTACTACGAATAACCGTGAAGTTTTTTAATCTTGAAAAACAGTGGTCTTAAAAATTTTCAAAATGCTCAATTTTCGAATACTTATCCAAATTAGTTGCCTAACAAACTTGGCCGTTATAAATTATTCAAAACGTTACAAATTTAATACCTTCTCTGATGAGAATGTAAAAACGTCTCAATATTTTGCTTCGTTTAATAGATTTTTGCAGCTGACGTATTTTGAACACAGTAACAAAATTTGAGCGCGAACGCCTCCCACGCGCAAGAGGCTTCTCCCACATAACCAATTGTGATGTGGAAAGAAAGAATCGGGCTAACGACACAAAACTATTTTTTCGGGGAGAGCGCTTGAAGCTGTAGTAGTGCGAGTCCCGAGCAATATGCACTCCTATCTTGCGGCTTTGATACAGACTTACTGATTAAAGATATAATTTTTTGCATAACGCCAATCGATCAGGCATATCTTCCTCTATAAGAATCGATGAAAACCCGAAAATCGATTTTTGTGTCGTTAGTCCGATTCTCTCGTTCCACATCACAATTGTCAATTCATAAATTTAAATTTTGAACATGTTATTGCACTTAGTTAAAGTTTTTATATATATTATGTAAAAATGTTAGGTTTTTGACCGGTGAGACTTGCGTGAAAAACTATTCGAAATTTTCCTTTTCAATGGTGACGTGACAATTATTGAATCCTTTTCGACACCGTTTCCCAGTGAGCACTAATGTCTTATGACGTTTTTAGAACTTTCTATACACGTCCTAAGTCAGGCCTAAAAACGTTCCAAAAACATACAATGTTCCAAATACGTCCTAAAACGTATTTGGAACATTTGACGTTTTTGATCGTTCATTGGCCTGATTTAGATGGACGTTCTAAATACGTCTGTTTAACCTTACGTCCTAAAAACGTCTTTAGGACGTTCTTAAAACGTTCTAAAATTTCGTGCCCGTTGGATTTTGATTTCGCCTTTTCAATCCCCACAGTACTAGAAGTTATCTCTCAAAAGAAACATGGAATAGAACATTTTTAATCCCTTTTAAATTTTCACATTTCGATGTCTTTATTTACTGGGTTTTGAATCATAATGAGGTTAAAACCATTTAAAAATATAGTGTTAGTCATTTGACTTTGTTCAGATTTATTTCTACGCATACAGTTGTGATGAAAACTAATTTTTAAAATTTTTCTATGAGGATTTTTTTGTGTAACTGATCAAATTTGAATAAAGGAAGCATTTTGTAATAAAGTGATGTATTGTTATGCCCAACCCTATTATTATTATTATTATTATTATTATTATTATTATTATTATTATTATTATCAGGCAGGGTCCACTAAAGACGCCAAAGCACTGCGGTAAAACCTTTTGTACTATGCTGCCCAACCCTAATAGAATTTGCAAATTTTATTATTGTGAAGTGCCTTCTGGATAAGTTAAACAAAAACGATGTTTTTAATTTATTTTAGGTTCAGTTTAACAGCTTTTATCGGCTTTGAACAGGTTAGGAATTTAAATATTTTCTCTGCGTTATGGACTATGCGTTGAGTGTATTTTTTCTGAGCTTCGTTACAATAAAGAGCTACAAACCTTTCCTGAGACATTCTTCTCTATCTCGCGTTGTTATGTTAAAAATATTTTGTTTTTTGCGAGAATTTTTTAACGATAGAGTACCAACTCCTACAAGTCTTCTTTTAGACTTTTTACATATCTCACGTCTTTTGGCGTAATATTAGAATTTTCGAATTTTGCATATCAATTTTAATCAATAAATTAAAAACGACAAATTCTGTCAAAAAATGGTTTAAAGTAATGCTGTAGAAATTATTGAACGTTAAAGTTCCTCCAAAAACTTTTACCAATATTTTGCACCATTTCACTTAAAAGAGCGACGCCAAAGTTAGCCCATTTTTTGAACCTCCCTAGCGACCTGGGGAAAATATAAAAATAGGGTAAACGTACCAAATTACTCGTCATTGAAAACTAAAATAAGTATCGCTTCTCGTTTTTTAAAAATTTCAAAAAATTACCCCTATTTATGAAGGTTAAGGAGACCCAAAAAAACTAAAAAAAAAATAGGAAATACCACTAATTATAAAATCATTTTTCTTTGTATTTTTTTCTATAAAATAAGTCTTACAAAAGTAAAATTACGTTTTTTCTTTATTTACTATATAAGGTGTTGATGTGAAAATTGATTTTATGATTAGCGGTATTTCCTAATTTTTAATTTTTTGGGGTCTTTTGAATCCCTGAATAAAACATATTTTTATATTTTTCCCCAGGTCGCTGGCGAGGTAAAAAAGAAGGCTAAAAATAGCTTATTTTGGTGCCACACTTTGAATTTCAGATTTTTTACATAATATGTTCGATATTTTTATCATACCAGTAAGCCATATCCGTTTTGTGGTAAGCGAGACTCAATCAGAGGGGAAGGGAGTGATGTGAGGGGGTATCGATTTTTAAATTGATCTAGACTTTCCGTGCTTTTTTCAACAACACGTTTGTTCTGCAATACGGCCCCGACCCAGGACGCTGATCAATCTCTCTAGCGATCATCTCAGGCGAAGAACTTCACAAAGTCATGATGTGAAAGTCTCTACTCGAGCTCATTAGTACGCAAGGAATTTTGTTTCAGGCGTCATTCATTCCACTGAAACTTTTATTCCTGCATTTCTTATAAACACAGTTCAACGGATTACGTACTCTGAATTGTAAAGTTTTCCTACGTTTTGAGTGCAATATCTTCGAGAGCTGAGAGCTGACAGCTGAAAATGTTTTGTTATGGGATGGGATATTGTGTTTTTGTGAATTTGATCTGGACTTTATTTGCTTAAAGCGAGTAAAAGAAAACGTTACGGAGTATACAGTAAGTAAAAAATATAAGTTCGGATATTCAGTCGCATATATTCCACTCTAAGCGAGGCGAAACTCTAAGATTGAAATGGAAAAAAAGATGTATGCATCTTTATCCCGTATCTATCTATGCATATCCGCCACTTATCCACACGTATCCTTTTACTTCTACTCTTTATCAATATGCTAGGGTTTGTACCCAAATAAATCCTTCGCTGATCCATGGCTATCTTTCTCTATGCGTTAGACAATCCAAAATCTAGTCAATCTTTTTTAATCCATATCACATTGAATCCTTTTTTATCTTTTATCCCAGTCTTTCTACCTAAATGTATCCGCGGCTTATCCACCTTTGTCCTTTTCTATCCATTAGGCAACATAAGATTTTCTCTATCTTCTTCCATACTTATCTTCCTATGTAATTGTAAACTTTTGTGTCTTTTTTCAAATATAAGGCAGCCCTAACCTTCTGAACTCCAGACTTTCTATTGACATGAATCCTTCGTTAGGAATTTTTAAGTTTTGTGCAATTTTTTAAATCTCTATTTTCCTATCTAATTGAATCCTTCTCTATCATTTCTTAAATATAAGATAGCCCTATCATTCTGAATCGTAGTCGTTCTATCTAAACGAATCTTCTGCTTACCCACCTCTATCCTTATCGAGGAGCGCGCTACTTGACGTACATCCCTAACATTGTACGGGCAGGTTCACGGAAGTTGGCATAGAAAAAGATTGTCTAATGTGGTTACAAAG
The DNA here is from genome assembly GCA_010014905.2 of Druon quercuslanigerum. NCBI lineage: Eukaryota > Metazoa > Arthropoda > Insecta > Hymenoptera > Cynipidae > Druon > Druon quercuslanigerum. Next base: position 8,547 of record JAAAKG020216575.1, read on the forward strand.
GATAGAGTAAGTGATAGAGAAGAATAGGTAGTTGTGAACATCAGGCTGCAGTCAAGGCTAGAAAAATATAGACCATAAATCACATGATCGGGATTTCAATGAATTTTGACCCCCCCCCCCCCACGTGACTGTAAGTGATATTCTTACTAAACACCACATTCTGCTCTATTATCTCGTGATCTTTTTAAACTGATAAAAATTTATATTACATGCCAGGGAACATTAAAAAGGATTTTTTAATTTCTTCATTGCGAATTTTATACATTGAAATAGTGTGAAAATATATATAGCTTTACATACTGAAGTATTCTTCTATAAAATTCTATGTATTACATCGCGTAGCATTAAGTATTTCATGGTTAGTACTAATTGCATGGGAAAAACTTTATTTTTTAATAACTTTTGGAAAAATGATTTTTTCACTGTAAGTGTATTTAGATATTCTTTTTTATTTAACAAAAGCTATCCAATAAAATAAAAAATCGACTATTTTTGTAACGATTTCATTAAACATCTAAACAGCTTTAAAAAAATTAAAAATCAAAACATTTAGAGTGAAAAATGATTTTAAGCCAAGTTATTAACAAAATAAACTATCCGAGATTCTAACATTAGATTATATTTGGCGGAATTTATTTATACATTTAGTTGTGAAAATAAAAAAGCTCTAAGAATGTAGGAAACACACATAAGGAAAAATTGAAATGAAATCGGAATTGAGAAATGCTATGGCAATTAAAATAATTTCTGTTTTCTAAAAAAAATTGTTCTTAAATATTTAAAGACTTAAAATAAACTTTGAAGTATTAAAAACTACCTCTAGCTAATAAATAATTGTATTAATTAAATTATCTAACTTTTGTTAAATACAATTATATGAAAATTATGTAATTTGTTGCATAAGAAGGTTACAATTATTTATAACTTCTGTTTCTTATAATGTTTTAAAAAAATAAAATTATAATTAAAAACGTCACGTGATTGGCTTAAACCCGCCCCCAGTGATTTTCCGTTATATTTTTTCGGAGCCCCCCTCCCCCTACGGATCACGTGATTTATGGACGACGAAGAGAGCGTGGAAAGAAAAAGATAGCGTTTGTGGGATGCAAAGTATGCATTTGGGAAGGATTGAATGTCTCTATTTTTTCTGTCTAATTATGCATTTCAGCTTTAATACTGCCTGCACTCTTATCCTTGCCAATCATTACGTTTTTAATTATATCCGTAACCTCTGAGGATAGATAAACTTAAAATTAAAAGCCCTATCAACAAATGGTTTCTAAAAATTGTGTAGGACTTTCTTAAAGCTATAAGACTCAAGACTGTATACAGCCTCTAGACTTTTTCCTGTATCTTACCTTGCATAATATCGAGCCAGTCACTCATTTTTCCATTACCTCTTACATTCGCTTTGCTACCAGCACATATATTGTTTTTCTTTCTTGTAGGAGCCATCCATTGACTCCGTACCACCAGAATAAATTAATGATAAAATTTTTTATAGGAAACTTTTTAGAAGAATAAAGTTTTTATCAGACAATTTTGCGTTTTTCAAAACATATGTGTTGTCATGGAAAAATAAAGGACAGTGTAACCGATATTTGGTTATAATTTATCCTGTGAAGTTAATTTTTGTTGCAGCGAATCTTTCATCGGAAATCGAGGTAAAGGTTATCTTCTGCTTTTTTCTGTGCTCTTCCAGAACTTGCCAAAGTTTACTTCTATCCACCTTTTCAAATGCTTTTTGTAGGTCAACAAATGCCCAGAAAACTTTTTCCAAACTTTTTTTGTAGATCAACAAATGCGCAAGAAACTTTTTCCTCACTCTAAAACTTTTTTCTGTGATCTGTTTTAAGTTAAATATTTGATCCGTACAAGATCATCCAAGCATAATTCCACTTTGGATTTCCCATATTTTTTCTTCTGTTATTTTTATAACCCTACGAGTAGGTAGTTTTAAATATATTTTTTTCACGGTACTTAATTAGCTGATTGCTCTGTTTATTATTGAAGTTGCTTTTAACTCTCTTTCCTTTGTATATTACTTTATTAATTTGCACAACCTGCAAGGTATGCAGTCACCACCTTATTTAAAATTTTCAGCGTTAATACCGTCTATGCTAGCAGCATCACGATTTTTTTAGTATTTTAATTATATTCGTAATTTCAGAGGCGCATACTTTTTAAATTGGGGTTTCTAACGTATTTTGTTCTGTATATGAGTTGTGGTGCCTTATTCCCGTGTAGGAATCCGAACAGGGATTCAGCCCGGTTCCGGCCGGATACCCCCGGTTTTAACCGGGCGCTGGTCGAGAAAACTGGCTGGGATCCGGCTGAAACCGTCACAGTAAACTGGTCGAATCGCGGCTTCTATACCGGCCGGGATAATGTCGAGTAATCCGGCCACAAATCGGTTAAAAAATCTTGCTGCAAGCAAGAAACTGGTAACTTGTTTGGTCTTTTAAGAATCATCGTAAAGAATACGGTGAACTTTTTAAAGTCAAATTAAGTTAACCAATTCTGGCGAGGAAATTGGAGTATAATTTCAACCACGGATGATAGAATCGCCTATCAATTGTTTCATTAAGGAAACCACGTGGTGACTTCAGGTTAGGAAGGATGAAAGGGAAGAATGTATACAGAGCAGTACACTGTAATTTAAAATCATAACTATCCACGCGCTCGGTGCGGTTTTTAAGCTTATTACTAAAATAAGATTGATTTTAATTAAGAATCATTATTTTATTTGCGAACTTCAAAGAGACGACGCGACGTGAGTGCAATGTGCGTTTGAAAGTGTAATACTTAAAATTGTTTGAAAATAGAGAAATTATACAAATTGTTATAATATTCGAAAAAATTAAACGTTTTTTTGAATTAATTAAAAAAATATAATTTCTTTTTCACTGATGTGAAAAATATTTAAATTATACTTTTCATATAATAATTCATCTAGCATTCATAATAACGTCTTTGAGAATGACATGGCTCTTAAAAAGTGTGACATTTCTACCAAAAAATTATCCCGACAAGTGCCCGGTCGTCTCCCGACCATGAGATCTACCCAGGATTTGCCCGGTCAGTAATCGACCGGCTCAGGACTAGGAGATTTGAGAAAAATATATTGTCATTTTGGGGCACAAAGTAATAATAATAATCTTTCAGAAACTTTGAGAAATCTTGGAAATCTTTTATCAAGCGTGGAGGATTAACACCACGAATATTTCACAGCCGAGCTTAGCCGAGCCCGATTTCTCCTCGAGAATCCCGATCACGAAAAAATTTAGAGATCTGGGCAATCCTAGCAATATAAAAAAACCTGTAGCACTCTCTATTGTGAATTCGACTAAGACTGCCACGTTCATATTTTTAAGATTTTCAGATGTCTCAGTGAGTAGCCCGTCGTATGTATTCTAAATTGGCATTTTTAACCAATTTCAAATAAGTGGTAAGTACTTAAGATGCAGAAACAAGCGTTTTCGTTAAATGTTTAGATCATATATAATTATAAGAGAGAAAACATAAAATGAATGCCCTACTTTGCCACATTTGAAAAGTGGCGCTGACAAGACCCACACCAGTGTTTATAGTTTCAAAAAACCTAATTAAATCACGTTTGGGTACACATAAAGCATTAAAATATGATATAATATATAATCTGTCATGAATTGTAAAGAAACTGTCGTTGTTCCGAATTTCAAATAATAAAATGACTCCCACATATGAATATGTAACTGTGATATCAATATTTGCATGAAATAGTTTTTTGCTAATATTTTGTACACTGAGACTACTTTTTCCTACTTTTTCGAACAGTGAAAACTTTTGAAAATATTTTTTTGATACAATAGAACTTAATTAATACGCAGAAAAAAGAGTCTATAATTAAATAATTTTAATTCAATCTGTATTTCCAGTTACATAATAAATAAATAAGGTGAATTCTTCTAAATGAAAGTTTTCGTTTATTATTATTTTAATTTTTTTAAATTAGGGCATACCCTAGAAAACCTGGGTAGGTCCTAACAAGTCTGTTTTAAATAGGGCCATTGTGTAAAAATGCGTTACACGCCATGTATGGCCCTTGCCAGTTTACCCGAAGAGGCCCACACCATAAGTAGGGAAAACTGGTCAGTACCTTACCAGGCCCACATTGGGATTTCTGCAAGGGTATAAGTTATACCAACTACAAAATGTACTTTTAGATTGTTTTTACGCTTTTCATTTCGAATAATTTAAAAATTAAAGGCTTCTAAAATCTTATATTAAAACAACATTTCTTCAAAATTTCGCAATATCATGTTGAAAAATATATTTGAGAACGTACACATTTGTAGGCTTGTCAATTTTTTAAAGCATTTCAATTCTTAAATAATTTGAAATGAAAAGCGTATGCCCAATCCAAATGTACATTTTGTTGTTGGCATAACTTATAACCTCAAGAAAAGATTTGAATTTGATTTTGTCTCTCTTAAACTAAATAAATGAGATTTTAGTGGTTCAAGTAGCCAGAAGGTCACTTTGAAAATTTAAATTTTCAAGATTTAAAATTTTAATTTGTGGGCGTCTGCATAAAAAGAGAGCCTCCACTAATTACACGACGCAATTTTTACTGATTTTTGACACACACCTTCCTTTTGCAACAATTTCTGAGATTTCGATGAATACTTCCTCAAAAGGCGAATGTAGCACTGAGGCTCACTCCGCTCTTTCTTTTAAATAAGCAATTGAATTATAAATGTAATACATTCGTTAATCGAATAATGAGTAACAAGTTAAAACTATTTGATACCAGTATGAGAATATTTTTTTAAAAATTCTTAAGATAATTTTTTCATTTAAGAACATTAATATAGTTACAAAAGTAACTATATAGCAGCCTTTTAAATTATTAAATTTTTTTGTATCGATAACATTGGCCTTTAATGTATCCACGTGGATTTAAATTTTATTTTTTAGTCAGAGAAGCGTCATTTGTTGCAAAACCTATGCGACACCCCTGCTATGTGACATTGTGACATATTGTTACGTTTGGGCATACCCTAGTGTTAGGCAATGTCCAGTTATGGCAATATGAATTTATCCCAACCATTTTAAAGAAACCTGGTAAAAGTGCATGATAATATCCGTTATAATAACGTTGAAAACGCATTAACCGCTGGTATCTTTATCTGGACTGATTCCTATGGTAATATTACACTTTTACGTTACAATTAGAACAAATATTGTTAAATTGCACTGTTAATCGCTGCAAGTTCTCAATGAACTTGTAGAATTAACGCATGAATCGTAGTAAAACGTTTACAAGCTAACTAGAAATTTTCAAACAATTTTTTTTGCTTTCAGAATGCATAAAAGTCGATTTTTAAAAAGAAAATATATCAGAACAAAACGTGTGTAAGGGAATAGTTTTTGCGCGCTCCAACCACGAATGAGCGCAAGTTTCAGATTTTTAAAATTCGTATTCAAAAAAATTTGCTATGAAAATAATTATTTCAAGTCGAAACAATAAAACATAAATCTAGCACAAATCAGTAAAAATTTGAGTTTTCAAGCAAAACAAACCACGGCGCTGTCCCTGAAAAGCTGTTTTTTTTTATTAATTTTAGTTTAAATTTGGAATTTGTTGAAAATCATTTGCGTTCCAATAGAAAAAATCTAACGCAATTCAGCACAACTGTTCCTCTTTTTCGAGCCTTTCTATACGAGCTCTTTCCTTATGGACGCCCACACTTAATTGAAAATTTTAGTTTTAAATTGTGCTTTTCTGGATAAAGTAAATTTTTTAGCTGATATATATATATATATATATATATATATATATTCCGTTTTTTTATTCCTCTAGAATCAAACCAAAGGGACCATGACAAAGCCACCGAACGCGTCCTCGGGTTGCGGATAGAGGTTCCCTGTACCAAGTGTGTCTGCTAAATATGGTTACAAGAAATTAATAGGCAGTCACGGATAATTGTCCAGGGGTGGTCCCGAAGGAACTAATCCCCAATCGGAGGCGTGTAACCCGTGCCGAAATCTGAATGGCACCTGGGTGAGGTGTCTAGAACCGTAACTCTGAAATACCGGGCGACCACTCAGAGTGTGCAGCCTTATACTTGTATGCCTTATACTTGTACGTATACAAAGATGAACGAACCCTTTTCCCTAGCTTCTCATGAGAACAACAATCATAACACCAAACATAGTTGTAAGTAAGTGCGGTTTAAAAAAATAAAATGCGCAGGGCTCCCGACAATGGGTCGGACAACGATGCCGACCACTCTACTGCTGGGGGAGCTAATGAAGATGGTGTCAATGCAATGGTCCGGCGGAATCTTGGGACTTTTAGATGGACGGAGCGACAAATTCACAACTTGCGTGAATGCTACGCTGCGAGTGTAACCCCTGAACGAGAGAATTACATAACACGACTTCATGCTCTGTGGTGCGAGAAACATCCAGAGCTGTCGCACTTTTCGCGTCAACATCTGCGAAACCGTGTCGATGTACTAAAAAAAACCCCACTGTAAGTTCTTTTAAGAATTCAAGTGTCAGGACTAGAAAATCTAATAATTGGCCCGCATCTAATTGAACCTATCGTTGGACGTTCCTTGTCTTAAGGTTTTCTGCCTCAACTAGCGCTTGCACGACATTCGGTTCCTTAGATTTTTCAAGTAATTCATTGGCTATTTCGGCATCAGCTCCTTCCATTAAAACTAATGGATGCTATCTGTCAATCGCCTAGGTTATGAACGCATTGTATCTGTACTTCTTGCTGAAAGGATTTGAAAATTTATTTGATGTGTCCGTTCCTAGCTTCAACGATTAATCTAGACTTTGTCACTAGACTCGATTCGTTAGCATCTTCTGTTGTAAGTTGATGCTGATGTCTTGGAAGAAGAGCAGGCATTTTCCAGATAATACCCAAACGCGCTAAAAGATTAGTGGCATCTCGGTATCCCTTATCAACAATGACAATGTCATCTTCTTGGAACCACCCTTAATAACTCGAGGATTATGTGGTTCCGGATTACATAATTGATTAGCGAAATCAGTAACATGCCTGGCAATATAATCTTCTCTCTCAATTGCGTCAAATCCGATCTTGTTAGGTACGAAACGTTGCATTAAGGATTGTCTAAAAGTGGCGATGGCTCCACCTTCTGACTGTCTACTTGGATATTGGAACATGACCTTGAGAAAAGCATCCGATAGACCTTGACGCAGTTTACATAAAAACATTAGCAAATCTCTCTTTTCCACTATTTTCTATTTTCGTCAACAAGCTATTTTTGTCAACAAGTCTAGCCTGACTTAAAGCTACGTTACGAAGACCTTGAAAAAATGCTTGCAGCAGTGGGCCTCCAATTACGTATAGCCTGTTAAAGAAACGTAAGCCCTGTAAAAGTGGCTGCATTCAACTGATAATCTTTATGTATTTTTAGCGGAATTGCAGAGAAGGAAAGTGTCACTTAAAGTCTGCGTTAAGACATTCAGTCTTAAACATGTGCATCGATCGATTGCAATTCGAGCATGTCTTTGTCAGATGTGTAACTTCTAATGGCGGTCTTTGTAATCCCTCTCGTCTGTGAATAGCGATTTCCCTTTTGCTAGCATTCCCATCTCCGTCGATTCGAGTCATGAGGCGAGGAGCAAATCGTCCATCACAAACGTAACACCGTAAGAGAGTACTAAATGCCATTATAATTAAAGATTTACAATTATACAATGCAAGTACTTAATTAGGAATTGCTTTAGTATACACACTCTACTAACAATATACAAACAAAATTAGACTGACTTTACAATGTAGCGGGTCTAACGTTTACTCATCCATGAAGTAACATGGTTAAAAGAGAAAGTAAAACAGAATAACAAAATAATATGTAGCAGTCTGCCTCTAAGTATCGTGAATGTGTACGCAGAAAGCAATCGCCAAGCCAAAACAAGTATATCACACTGGCCCGCTGTAACGGGAACATGTACTCAGAAACAAATCGCCCGTCCTTTGTGAACACAAAATGACTCACATAAAAATGATAGCAGAGCTCTCAATTTATTGTTCTTATGATTATAAAAGTACTAATGGTGCTTATCGCACCTGCGCTCTGCGTGCGCCAACGCCCATTTTATATTATTTTGTTCTTTGTTTTCTTTTTCGGGGGAGGGGAGGGGTCACGAAGGGCGTAAGTTACGTGGGAGTCAAGAAGGATCCTTCTTATAATTTTCCTTCATTGGCTGGCTATTGACTAAGCCTTTCTCATTTGTTGCCTTTATGGATTCTATATTAATTTCCTCTTCATATCTTGTCATTAATGGCTGAATATCATCAATAAATTACAAGTTCGCATTGAATGACCTTAAAAAATGACCTGTGTCTTAAGGCCATGACTTTCTTTGCATTTCCCCGTTAGAGCCCAATAACTTTCATAGGGAAAATTTGTTTCGCAGAGCTGCAGTTTTCAAGATATTTGGTAATGTTTCTTAAAAGGGTTGGATGTTTAACTCTCTATAACTGGAAAACTGTCTATTTTCCGAATTTGTGCCCATTAACACTTTTGATCGAAACATTGAGAACTACAATTTTACGAAGTTTAATCAAAATCGACGTAAAGCCATTTCATGTACATTTGCTGCAAGGTCCTTTATACAAGGGGAAGATTTCCAAATATTTTTGGAACTCTTGGCTATGTCCTACCATATCCTACAAATAGGCATTTCTATTTAATCGTTGATAAAAATGTTTGACCTGGAACTTCCTATTCTGCTTTAAATTATTATTGTGGATACTCAGGTTCATTTGAGTCAGGATTTCAAACATCAGCTTTATTGCCAATAAACAAAAAAGAATTTATTGCACAAGGTTGCGATTGGAGAAATATGCATTCCTCACATAACGAATTAAATTTCTTTGAATTGGAGAACGATGGAAATTTTTCACATTAATCCCACATAAAATGTAACTGTATAATAACTACAAAATTTGGATAAATATTTATACGCAATAAACATTTTTGTATAAATCTAAACAGACAATAAAAAAAGAGAAATTTAATATATCGTTTTAAGCTCGATTCCAAGCAAGTTTTATTTATTTTATCGCCGTGTCTGCATCTGCATATTGGGAAATAGGGAAGGTAAGCGAAACAAAATTATGTGAGCGTAGCGCAAATAATTTCGATGAACTTCGGTTTTATATCATTTTTTTCATGATAAAAATTTATGAATCAGAAACAACTTTCATTGTGCTTGTTTACTAGGTCTATTAAAAATAATCCAAATTAAATTGTTTTAATGGTAATAAGGAAAAAATGAATTAATAATAAAAACGAAGTCATAACGATAGGCCGATTCTTCTTCGTTTACTACTCCTTGGAAGTAATTTCGAAGTCGGAAATAGCCGAGAATTCGACTAAGAATATAGTTCGTTTTTCAGTCTTAGACAATGATGTCAGGCCTTGAGTGTGCAACAGAAGCAACTGTCGAAAAACCGTAGTTACAGAAAATTGGTCACTTTTCGTTTTGGACAATTGACTCTCTCTCCCTTGGAGCGTTCGGCAGGACAGGGTCACAGCCAGCACCGTAAGAGCAACAAAGATGATAATACAGTACTCTTAGGGCTGCATTATGACTTTAGAGATATGTTATTCCCACGTGAGTGAAACACTCAGATGGTATGTGTTCTTGGTACTCAGCTTGTGCCTGACACGCTCTGCATCTATTCCTGGAAAGTTCTTCATATAAAATGTGTTTGCGATGTGCTAAGGCAAAAATAACACTGTCCTGGCATGCAGAAATGAAACCCTCTACACCTGAATTAAGTCCTGATGATCTGAGCAAAGTAAAACTTTTCTCCTTCGACAAAAACTGCTCTGCTACCATACATTTCTGTGAAATTTTCCGTGCATTTTCTTGTCGAGTAACTGTTGGCGAATGTTTTAAACATATGCTTTCTTTATCACGCGTTTAGCAGTAAGGCATCTAGATGAAGCAATGCACATTACTCACTTCTGATGTTAAAATTCAGGCCAAGGGTCTCGGCCGCTTACTCCGCAGCGTTGAGAATAATATCTCCTTCGCCAATCATCTCGTGATTCCTAAGCATTATAAGGGAACGATCTCTGCCATTTACCACGGTATAAACTGTAGGCAGAAAATTTCGGTTTTGAAACTATTGGATATTCAGAATCCTGCCTCCCACTTGACGGCGTGAAATGCGTAATCGCGGAACGGACGAATTGATATGCAAGCTCTCATGCGTGATGATTTTATGTATGGCAATATTAAGGGCTGTAAGCTCGTTCTTCGTCCATTGAACCACCAAAAAAGAATAGAGTAAAATCGGGACAGAATTTTCTTTAAACTAACATTCATTCACACCTTATCTCTAGAACATGTCCCTGCTCTCTCGCTTTACCTTGCATGGGAAAACTCTGCCTTCACGGCTAATATGAAATACTTATGTAAGATTTACAGTATTTACATTTCACTTATATCTACTTCGACGCCCATTTACAATATGTTCTGTTCCATTTCTCTTCCCCATTCTATCTCTTCCTCTTAGTATTTTCCAAACCCCCCTTCCCCTTTTGACCCTCTTTTTATGCATCAGCACCTCCATGCCTACCTCACTTCTTTCCACCTCTTCGCACTTCTACAACCAGTGATCACCTCTCGCGTCCCCCTTTCCGCACAATTCACACATGTCCTTGCTCTCTTTACTCAAAAAAATATTTCGCTCTCTCCTTTGGAATAATCCACCCATAGTTTCTGTTAAAACTTGACTCTTTTATTCTCTCCACCCTTCTATCTTCTCTCTCTCCACGTTATTTCCCTAAACCATCTCAAATACCTTCCTTACTTCCTCGGGCATTATTCTCAATTCATCCATCTGCAGTCCTTCCGTTATAAAATACTCTTTCGTTCTTTTTCTCTTACTAGCCTTCTCTAACCAGCTTACTTCTTCCTTTTCCAAAAATTGTTGCTTATATTTACAGACTTGACTCCTCGTTATGATTCTTAAATTCGTTATCTCTGTCTCCTTCCTGATAATATAATCAGGGGTATTCTTTGCCAACCCCAATGTCCACCGTACATATCTCTCATGTGTCCTATTTACCTTGACACGCTTCTTCTAGCCCCATACCTGAAAACATTCTTTAAAAAGCTCTCTCCACTCTTCAATCCCTATCTTCTCGCTCATCCCCGCTCTACGCTCCCTAAGCCTATTTATGATCTTCCACACATCCCGCTCTGTCTTCACACTTCCCAAATCCTCTTCGAGATCTTTTTCCTTTACCTGTTCTTTCTTCTTACATACCAATCTAAATTCTATCTTCATTTCTACATACTCCTACCTTTTCGTAGTTCCGTGTTTTTACCTCTTGTATTTCTTCATCACCTTCCTTTTCATCTTTTTACATTCCCTATCCTACTACAGCTTTACCATTCCTTTTTCTTCTTTCTGAATAACTTCTTTTGCAGACACCCTTTCATTTTCTCTTTTAAGTCCTCCCATATCTATTCCACCGACTTCCCTTCAAAGCGTACCTTCCCTAACAGCTGCTGATACTTCTCTATGGCCTCCCCGCCGAGCTCACCTTCGATTCCCTCGACATTTCTTCTCCACATTGCCTCACAATAACCTTGATAACTGATTGTCTAATTCAACCCTCCCTTTTTCTGCGAATCTCTCCATCTATCTCTGATATTCCTACCTTACTAACGTATGTGCAGTCTCTCTCTTCGGCCTCTGTTACCAGACCATTTGCTAGTGCCAAATCTTTATTCTCCATCCATTCCTTTAGAAGCTCCACCTCCTTATTTATTATCTTAGCCTTCGATTTGCATGCCCTTCTTCTCTCTCTATCCGTGAACTTCTTCCTCTAATCCATCCCTAACCACCGCTATAATTCCTCCATTCGCTCTTCCCTTCTTCTTCGCCCTGACTGCCTCTTGGAGCCTCTATCTATACCTTATTTGGAGCTATAGCTCTATTCTATCTGATTCCTTTCTTTCTACCAACGTCTCTACAAGCCTCAAAACATCAAATTGATGGATATACCTCTCAAATTCCTCAGCCTTTTTCTGTACCCCTGCTACGTTCCTGTACAGCATCTTTACTACTTCCTTATTTTTCTTCATCCATGATCCTATTATTATTAGCATTACCCACAAACTTCTATTCTTAGCTCTTCAATTCCACAACTGCCACTTTCTTTTTTTTCCCCTCTAGCCTGATCTTTTTCGTATCCTCCTTCACCTCTTGTTTATTCCTATGCTGTACGACCTTGATACAAACTATATTTTTTATTGTACCCTTCCTGAAAAACAAGCATGTGAAGCAGATAAATGATGTTTGGTGTTCTTTAAAAACTTTAATTATTAGTGCAAGGAAGAAATAGCGTGTATAGCAGAAGGAGGATTGTGGGGAACAGCGATGTAATTTTTTTTAAAACAAAAATAATTTTCTCTGTCGGGCGTAAAGTGTCATGTCTCGGGTGTAAAGTTTCGTTTATCAGGCGTGAAGTTTCATATATCGGGTGTAAAGTTTCAAATTAAAGTGTGTAACCTGCCTAATTTACGACGCAACAGTACTTATTGTCAATCTAGTGTGATTTCGCTTCACGTATCAATATAGAAATAAAACGAAGATTCTATTTGCAGTCGACTGTGAAATTAATACGTCCAATGATAGAAATTATTCGAACGGCGTGGGATATAGTAAGTTAATGTAAAGTATGAAAATGTGTAATTCGTGTGCAAGTAGTGCCAGGCGATGAGTTCTGGAGACGCTCGAAAGGTATCTTACCATTTAGGGCGCATTTCGTTTACTTGCATTCTTCTTTTGTACTTCATATAGATTTTAACGGTCTTTTATCATTTTGGCCAACATGGAAAAATAATAAAAGGTAATACGTACGTTATTTCACGTAGGAGGACAGGAAATTTACGTTCTGCATATATTTCTTCATGACGCTCGTAGGTTAAGAAGAAAAGTATGTATTTTTACAGAGTTCTGCTTATCTACAATGTGCCACACCGATCAAATAATTTCCATCTTCACTAAATAAATTTTTCTCCGCCTCCACCTGTCACCTTCTTCCATTTCCTTCCTCAGCCTAACCTCCTTCCGCATCTGGTTTATTTTAATAAGTTTTTAGATCCCTACCGACAACACTTCCCTCTCTAATAAATCTACTTTCTCCCTCAGCTCTTTTATCTCATTTTCTTTTTTCTCACCACTGACCCCTGATCACGTCTATCAGCATCTTGAGAGCCTCCTCCGACTGTCCCTCTATTAAGGGGAAGGGGAAGCGGTTACCTATGTGTTTTTCCGCTTTTCTTAAACTTACTTTCAACCGCATTTTCTCTGGACTCTCTTGGCTCTCTCTCTCTCTCTCTATCTTCCTATTTAGGAGACTCTCCCCTTCATTCGCGCTAGACGCTCACTGCCTCGCTTGATATGTATATATATATATATATTGTATATACA
>JAAAKG020216586.1:0-22035 GCA_010014905.2 Druon quercuslanigerum
GTTTAAACAAATTATTCTTAAAAATTTGGCTTCGTGAGTCTCTTTGTAATTCAATTACAAACATTTTGAGCCTAATTATGTTTGATTTGGTTCAGATTTGCGACCTGTAGGTGGTTTTGAACGAAATTATTGCTATATCCCCAATGTGCGAAGGTCCTGGGTTCAGATCCCAGCGGAGATTTTTTCACAATCTTAAGATTTATCAATATTTTAATAATATTGATATAGAGCAGTAGACAAAAAACTTAAAATTTTAAATTTTAAAAATATTCAAAATCATTTTTTTGAGATTTCAGATATTTCAAATCGAAAGTTAAAATAGAAGAATTTTTTACCAAGAAGATTAATTTTCTACCAAAAACGACAAATTTTCGACGAAATATTTGCATTGTCAAGTAAATAGATAAATTTTCAACAACTAAAGTGATGAATATTCAACCAAAAAAACTAATTTTTAACAAAGTAGTTCAACTTTTAACCATAAATAGTTGAATTTTAAATAGAAATAATTCATCCAAAATAGATGAATTATCAACAAAATAGACGAATCCTCAACTGAATATCATTAATTTTTAATTACACAGTTACATTTTTGTCCTAAAAAAATTAAATTTCTAACGAAAGAGATTTCGTAGCATTTTACAAAGTTTCAGAAAAGAATTGAGTCAGCTTAAATGATATCAATTCCTTTTTGGCTTGAAAATTCACCACTTTGGTTGATTTTTTTTTCCTTTTGAATGACAATTCTTTTTGGGTTTAAAATTCATCTCTTTTAGTAGAAATTCAATACTTTAAGGTTATATCTGCAATAGTTTAATTGTTAACTAATCTGCTTTGGTTAAAAAGTAATTTTTTGTAGAAAATTATCTTTTCAGTTGGAACCGTAGATATTAATTTTTTTTAGAAATTTATCATTTTTAATTGAAAATATAGCTATTTCTTCAAAAATTATTTAAAGTTGTAAAAAATGTAACAATTAAGTGTAACTTTTTTTTTTAATTTATGTTATAAATTCGTCTCTTTTAGTAAAAAAATAATTTTCTTGGTGAATAATTCATGTTTTGATGGGAGATGTATAATTTTATTTGAATGTACAATATATTTCGACTTGAAATCTTAAGTATTTTGTATTAAATTTAACATGGTACCTACATAAAATAAAAAATTTATAATGTTCTTTGAAAATTAACCTATTTTGCTGAAAAATCGTTTTTTGTTTGTAAAAAAGTAAATGTTTTAATTGAAAATATTCTTATCCAATTTTGGGTGATTTTTTTTTCCTTTTGAATGACAAATCTTTTTTGGTCTAAAATTCATCTCTTTTAGTAGAAATTCGATATGTTTAGTTTATACTTGCAATAGTTTAATTTTTAATTAATCTGTTTTGGTTGAAAAGTAATTTTTTGTTGAAAGAAAATTATCTTTTCAGTTGGAACCGCAGACAATTTATTTTTTTTTAGAAATTTATCATTATTAATTGAAAATATAACTATTTGTTTAAAAATTAATCATAGTTGTAACAAATGTAACAATTTATTGTAACTCATTTTTTAAAACAATTTTTTGTTAAAAATTCGTCTTTTTTAGTAAAAAAATATTTTCTTGGCAATTTTAGTTGAATTTTCAAAGAAAATTGTTCTATTCTGCTGAAAAATCGTTTTTTGTTTGTAAAAAAGTAAATTTTTCAGGTGAAAATATTCTTATCCAATTTTGAATGAGTTTTTTTTTTCTTTTTTGTTAATTAATCTGCTTTGGTAAATAAGTAATTATTTGTTGGAAGAAAATTATCTTTTCAGTTGGAACCGCAGAGAATTTATTTTTTTTTAGAAATTTATCATTTTTAATTGAAAATATAACTATTTGTTTAAAAATTAATCATAGTTGTAACAAATGTAACAATTTATTGTAACTCATTTTTTAAAACAATTTTTTGTTAAAAATTCGTCTTCTTTAGTCAAGAAAAATAACCTTTTTGGTGAAAAACTCATATTTTGGTGGGAGATGCATAATTTTAGTTGAAAGTACCTTAATGAAATAAAAAATTTATAATTTTTATTGAAAAATTAACTATTATGCTGAAAAATCGTTTTTTGTTTGTAAAAAAGTAAATTTTATGTTGAAAATATTCTTACCCATTTTTGGTTGAAAATTTTGCTTTTTGTTTTTAAAAATTAAACTATTTTTCTAAAAAAATTATCATTTATAGTTAAATTCTAGCTACTTGATTGGAAATTTATTTATTATTTTTAAATTTTGTCTTCCTGGGTAAAAACTAATCTGCGTTGTATTAAAGTTGTATAAAATTTAACAATTTTGGGTAAAAGTAATCATTTTTAGTAGAAAACTCAGCTATTTTTTTGTTGTTGACAATTAAAATACTTTCTTAGAAAATTTAAATATTATATTAAATTTTAACTGCTTAATTAAAAGCAAATTTTTTTGTGAGATATGCATCGTTATAGTTTTAAATATAAATATTTTGTTAAAAGTTGATGTATTTTGTTGAAAACTCAACAATTTGGTTGAGATTTACTAAAATTTTTATTTTAATTTTAATTCATGGTTAAAAATGCATCTTTTTTATTAAAAAACTCAATGAATTGAGTGAAAATTGATCATTTTTAGTTCAGAAGTTAACTACTAAATTGAAAATTCCTGTAATTGAGTGAAAATTCTGTTTAAACGTTAGAATGTTAATCTGCTCAATTGTAAATTTAGGTTTTGGTTTCAGCATTAAATTATTTCGTTAAAAATTAATCAAAATTAGAACAAATTAACCTGTTATAATTATTATATATATATGTATACATATATATATATACATTAATTACCTGATAATTTACATGTTTTGTTCAAAATTCTTATTTTTGGGTCAAAAATTCAACTACTTTGGCAGAAAGTTTAAATGCTTTCTAAAACATTTATTTATTGGTGGGAGATACATCATGTTATTTAAAAATTCAACTAATTAATTTAAAAGTCATCTATTTTTTTTTAAATTTCGAGAAACGTAGTAGAATCCTTTTTTTAGATTTAAATATAATTATTTAATGAAGATTCTGATATGACATACTCGAAGATAAAGAAAATTTTTTAATGAGGAAAGCAAAGTACATTCCATGATACATGAGTTTGTGAATGCCTATCACCATGTTTTATAAATATTGAGAGATGATTTTAATTTTTTCATAATGTTTACATTAACAATCAGTTAATAATTATTGATAAGAGGGTTCGAAGAGAGAATTTTCTTTCAAAGTCCAGAATATTTGGAAGCATTCTATGCAAAATATTCGGATTCAATGCCCTTTGTTTGGAATTTATGAGGATTTTTAATTTAAATACTAAAAAATAATAAGATTTATATAAAAAAATATGGCGGAAAAATTAAAAATGATTAGATTCTTTGATGATAGCACTGAAAAGTTTCTTTCTAACATTAGAAACAAATTAAAAAGTTTTTTCACTATTCTTTATTTTTTGTGTATGAAATTTTTTTTAAAATTTTTTTTTGTAAAGTTTATGCAAGTAAATGAAATTAGATAAAAAAACAAATGAGAATAAAAATTGTGAACGGAATATAATATTTTAAACCCTAAACAATTAATGCAATTTTGTTAATTTGTACCGAAAGTTGCAAAAAAAATGTTTTAATTTTTTTCGTTTTGTAAAGCTGTTTATAATTTTTATTTTAAAATTTTGCATTTCATTTTCGAAAATGATCAAAATTTAAAAAAATTCTGTTATGAAAATATTAAAAATTGAAGAGCCTCTAATTGAAAATATTACAAATTGCAAAATTTTTAACTTCACATCATGAAAATTGAAGAACTTTTAATTTCAATTCTTACTCTTAAAAATGGCAGAACGTCAAATTGTAGATCTTTAATCTTAAAGAGTTTTTAATTTTGACAATTTCCAATGTTTAATTTAGCAAACTTATTGTTTAAACAAATTTTTTTATGTACAACTGTCTTCTTCTATATTAATTTTTTAATTAATTCTATAATAATTTTTATAAAGCTAAGGTTTTTTCTAAACAAAATTTACTTTTCTTTGGATTTTTTAAGAACAAATAATGAATAAACATCAGACACAATAATTTTCTAAATCAAATCTTCCTATTTTGTGCATATATTTGCTGAAATAAAAGAGATACCTGAAATATTTTTAGAATTTTTTATATAGATCATATTAATATGTGTTATTTGTTATTAACTAAAAAATCAAAGAAAAGCTGAAAATTTCAGATAAAACCCTCAAATTTCTAGCATTAATATAAAAGAAGATAGTTATAAACAATAATAATTATTTGAGACAATTAGGTTTGATAAATTGTATTAACTATAACTTCGTTTTATGTACTTTTTCGCATTACTCTAGAAGAATATAGTTATAAAAAATAAAAGTTTGTTTCAACAATTATTTCTGTAAAATTTAAATGATTATTATATCTCTCTTAATGAAGATTTGAAAATGATTTTTAAAATCTGGAAAACCGCGACTTTCTAACTCTACTCTAAGAGGAAATTGCTTACAGGAATAAGAAATTGATACATATTATTTATATAATAAATAATATAGCAATAAATATTGGCATAAAAATTACTATAATAAATATAATAAATTGCTAATAAATTGCTGTTATAATAAACTAGCAATAATAAATTGTTTAAATATTTAATTATCATTATAAAGTAATAGTTTATGTTTGAGAGACAATTTGTATTAAAAACCCGCAAAAAAGCTCTGATTATTATACGATTTGAACCGGAAATATCGCTTTTTATAAAAATGATTAATCGAGAAAGCATTAAATCTATAATCTCTAATTATCGCTAAAAACTCGTAAAAGTAAATAGGTCGCTTATGGTTTCTTTTTGAAACCCTATAAAACAGAATTTTACTTTCAAATTTTTTAAATTGAAGAGTTTTTAATTGCTTCTTTTCAAAATTGAACGATACAAACAAAAAATTTTAATTATGCACATTAAAAATGAAACGACCTTGGATTTATATTTAAAATTTTATGATTGTAAACTATAAATATCTTGAAAATGGATCAGTGAAGACATCAGTAATACTCAGAATTCTAGAATATTTTTTAATAACATCTTATTGCATCATAAAATCCTATTAAGTTATAAAATCCCACATTAATTTCTCTTTCGTTGCTTCCAATTCTTTCTAGGACAAAATCTTATATTTAATACTTCAAATTTAGGTACACTAGACCCTCGGTTTAGGGCACCGCGGTTCAGGCCTTCCTAGAACTTCTGACCCTAGCCTTTTGTCAGCTCGCGGGGTTGAGGGAAGGTTGTAAATCATGCGACACCACCAATGATGGAGCAAGCAGCAGGCAAACCCCAAAAGTGGACTTAAACCGAGGGTTTAGTGTATATGTTTTAATTTTGTATTTTTCTTCATTTTAAATAATCTGCTTAAATTTAAACATATAAATGCTTTAAGTGGAATCTGTATCATTTAAACTACAGTTTAGTAGAATTAACACGAATTTATCAAGACAGAGTTTTCGATAAATTTTCTTAATTATTAGGTACTTTGAAAAAATGTATATATGGGGCAGTTAAAAACAAAAATGTCATAATATTTAAATTAGAGGATCATTAAAATAGCGAAATTGCAAGGATGTAATCTTAGGCTTTAGATATACGAAAACTCATTAGATGAAACAAGATAAAAAGAGCTGAATGCCGTTTTTAAGCAGGATTCTACGAGCAGGAAACGCCGCCCTGAAGTGAACAAAAATGACAGTTTATTATGCATAGGTGCAATTTATCACATGACCATTTTATATAATCTCTTTGTGACAGTACGTGACTTTTTTACTGCACATAAATATCGGGTTTGCAACAAAGAAGATTGTCGATAAAAAAAATCTATAAATTTAATTTTCGTAACATTGTTCCGTGTTTTTTAGTAAAGTGCATATGTAAATATAGGTGTGTTCAATAGTTCCTCTTGCTTATTAAAAAAAAATCCTGAATTAATAATTTTTGTTCTTCACTGAATTTTTAATCAGGTAATTTTTGCGTAATTTTTGTTT
The DNA here is from genome assembly GCA_010014905.2 of Druon quercuslanigerum. Lineage (NCBI taxonomy): Eukaryota > Metazoa > Arthropoda > Insecta > Hymenoptera > Cynipidae > Druon > Druon quercuslanigerum. Next base: position 6,068 of record JAAAKG020216586.1, read on the forward strand.
GTAAAAACATAAAAAAATTTGTAGATAATAATAAAAAATTCTTTATATTTGAAAATTTTAAACTTGAGACATTTTTCTTGAGGCATTTTTTTTATCTAATAGAATGCCCAGTACGAATTTGAATTTTCGAATTTTTTAAACGTTATCCCCTAAAATTTTTCCTTTTCGTGAAAAAAACTTCCATATATTTTTATTCATTAAAAAATTGTTCTGAAAATATAAATCAAAATTTGAAGAAAAAAATTATGTCGCCCTAAGAAAGTATTTGCTATTAAAATGGTTATTATATAGCAAATATTTTTATTATTGTGTGTTCTAATTATTATGAGCAAATTAAATTAAAAAATAACCAAATATTGTAATTATTGTAGAAAAGCATTTTTTCTTAGCTAAAAATGTTTCAAAAATATTATGAGAGTGATTCTTAGTCATAATTTCTATAAAACATTAACAATTTATAATTGTTATACGAAATTTTTACGAAAAAATTTGTTCTTTTTTTAATTTCGGATTTCTCTGAATTGATGTAGATTATTGAAAATAACACAGGTTTCATTATATTTTTTAAAATACAATAACTGGTAATCTTGCAAACAAATTAAGATTTAAACTTTAAAATTTAAAGAATTTTTCATTTTGCACTACTAATATTTTCTAAAATCTGATTAATGCCTCATATTCTTTCATGTTTTTTACAGACACGACACAATGCTATGAAAACTTCACTTTAAAAATTGTTATCGTCGACAGTCTTCTTTATAGCAAAACCGATATTTATGTGTAGTAAACAAGTCACGCACTGTCACAAGTGAAGAAAAGATTGCCTTCAAGAAAAAATGCAATACTTTTTAAATGCATGAAAATAACGAATTTTCAGTACACAAATTAATATTAAAACAGATAAAACAATTTTTTAACAACATTTCTGAATTTTTAACCAAGTATTTTTATTTTTATTCATGAAGGATGAAATTTCTTATAAAACTCATGAATTTATTTATTTAAAAGACAAATTAAACTAATTGGTTGAATTTTAATCTGCAAAAGACATCATTTGACTTTTGAAAAGTTGATTTTTGAAACAAATTTAAATTTTCAACCAAAATGGATGACTTTTTAAAAAAATATTATTGAATTTTTAAGCAAACAGTTGCAATTTTATTCAAGAAAGATAGAATTTCTGCTAAAGTAGATGAATTTTTAAAATCAAAAAGACAATTTAAAAAAAAAAAGTTAAATTATCAACAACAAAATCAGTTGACTTTTCAACACAAAAATATAATTTTTGAACAAAAAGTAAATTTTCTACAAAATATTTGAATTTTAAATGAAAAAGTTAAATTTTCAACGAAACAGTTCCATTTTTACCCAAGAAAGTGAAATTTTTACTCAAGCAGGTGGATTTATTTAAAAAAAGAACTAATTTTCAGCAACCAAAAATTGCAGTATGTTTATCTACAAAAGTTATCAGCTGGCTTTTCAATGCCAGATTTTCAAATAAATTTGTTAAATCGTCAACGAAAAAGTTGAATTTTCATCTAAGAAAAATGATTAAATAATATTTGAGTTGACTTTTTTAACATCAAAAGTTTAATTATTTCAAAAAGTAAATTTTCTACAAAATAGTTGTATCTTCAACTCATAAAGATAAATTTTCAACAAAAGAGTGAAATTTACAACCAAAAAGGATAATTTCTTAACAAAATTGTTAAAATTTTAAAGAAATAATAAAATTGATAAATAAAAATATAATATTCATGGAAAAAGAAATATGAATACCAATTTTGAAAAAAAAGTTAAATTATCAACAACAACAAAATCAGTTGACTTTTGAACACCAAAGTATAATTTTTGAATGAAAAGCACATTTTCTATAAAATATATAAATTTTTAACAAAAAAATTAAATTTTCAACGTAACAGTTCCATTTCTATTCAAGAAAGTGAAATTTATACTAAAGCAGATGGATTTCTTATAAAAAAGGACAAATTTTTAATAACAAAAATTTTTGTATGATTATCTACAAAAGATATCAGTTGACATTTCAATACTAAAATATGCATTTTCAACAAGTGGATTTTCAACGAAATAGTTGAATTTTCAACCAAATAGTATGATTTTTAAATAAATTTGTTGAATCATCAACGAAACAGTTGCATTTTTATCAAAGAATGATGAAATTTCTACTAAAGTTAACAAACTTTTCAATTAAAATCATCAGAAAAATTATTTAATTTTATTAAATAATATTTGAGATGTCTTTTCAACATCAAAGGATGAATTATTGCAAAAAGTCAATTTTCTACAAAATAGTTGTATCTACATCTCATAAAGGTAAATTTTCAACAAAAAAGTGAAATTTACAACCAAAAAGGATAAATTCTCAACAAAATTTTTAAAATTTTAAAGAAATAATAAAAATAATAACTAAAAATGTAATATTCATGAAAAAAAGAAATATGAATACAAGTTATACGCACAAAAGTTATTTAGTTGAAGCTGTATGAATTCAATAACTTTTGATATTTTTTTTAAGTTCCTGACTTTTCTCTGATCAAAAAAATGCCCTGACTTTTATTCAAATTTTTTTTTGGCTAGTTTATTTTATACTCACCACCCGAGTAAAGAAGCTTCGACTTGAGTTCGACTTTGTGATGTCTTGAGTTCGTCTCCAATACATCGATGTCTGGATACGTCTCAAAACTGATTCTTATTTTTATAAGCCCTTCGACTCAGAAATGATATTAAAATTGATGAATTAAAAATTTGTAATCAATAAATTAGTTAATTTTAATTTAAAAGTCCAGAATCTGTGGATCTAGACTAGTATAACCCTTAACAGTTTTCTTCAAAACAAAATAAAAATTGAAACTTTCTAGAAGGATCTCCTCAGCTGTTAGAAATATGTAAAAACAAACAACAATTTTATTATCTTCTTCAAACAAGTATAATAAAAACGAAAATCCATAAATAAATTGTTTCAATACATATATTATATAAAAATATAAAAGATTTTTTCATCATCAAGATTAGGTTATAAGCCGCTTGTCTTGTATTCCTAAAATTCGATTCAAGACATAAATATATGTCTTCAAGACATAAATTGAAGTCTGGCTCCATCACAAAACTGAGTCTTATTTTTATGAGCAAGAGAGCTAAGACGATGTTAACATGTCTCAAGACAAGCTTTATATTGGCTGAGATGCTCAGCGTAAATTAGTCTCAAGACGAATCTTTTTCGACTCAGACATGAGATTAAAATTGATGAATTAATAATAATTTGTAATTATTAAATAGGTTACTTTTTATTTAAAAATTCAGAATCTGTGGATCTAGACTATTATAACCCTTAAAATCTTTCTTTAAAAAAAAATAAAACTGTAACTTTCTAGAAGAATCTTCTCAGCCGTTAGAAATACGTAAAAACAAACAACATTTTTGTTATCTTCTTTACAGAAGTATAATACAAATAGGAAACCTTAAATAAATTAATTTCATGAAAATTCTATTCAAGACATAAATATATGTCTTCAAGACATAGAAACTTGTCTCCAAAACATAAATTGACGTCAGGCTCCGTCTCAAAATTGAGACATGCTCAATTCGAACTTTTCAACTTCAGCATTTCTTGATTGGGGCCAATTCAAGTCGAAACCAAGTTAACGAATTTTTGCTCGGGCAGGTTTCTATGACGCGTAAATTTAAATCAAAAAAAAATTCTGTACAATTACTGCGACTTTTTTTTTCATTTCTGAATTTCCAAAAATTACATTCATTAATGGCGGGGCCCCCCCCCCCCCCCCCCTGTATAAAATTCTAACAACAAATTTCGCCTTTTTATCCAAGAAATATGAAATTTCTACAAAAGTCAATGAACTTTTCAATTAATAAAGAAGTTATCAAAAAAATTTTATTTTATTCAAAAAAGATTTCGGTTGGCCCTTTTAACATCAAAAGATGAATTATTTCAAAAAGTAAATTTTCTACAAAATAGTTGTATCTTCATCTCATAAAGAAAAAATTTCAACAAAAGAGTGAAATTTACAACAAAAAAAGATAAATTCTCAACAAAATTCTTAAAATTTTTAAGAAATAATAAAATTGATAACTAAAAATATAATATTGATAAAAAAAAGGAATATGAATACAAGTTATACGTATAAAAGTTATTTATTTGAAGCTGTATGAATTCAATAACTTTTGCAATTTTTTTTAAGTCCCTGAATTTTCTCTGATTAAAAAAAATGCCCTGACTTTTATTAAAGTTTTTTTTCTAGTTCATTTTTTAGTCACCACCCGAGTAAAGAAGCTTCGACTTGAGTTCGACTTCGTGACGTCTTGTGTTCGTCTCCAAGACATCGATGTCTGGACACGTCTCTAAACTGAGTCTTACTTTTATGGGCACCTGCGGTAAGACGACGTTTATTTGTCTCAAGACAAGCTTTGTCTTGGCTGAGATGCTCAGCGTAAACTTGTCTCAAGACAAACCTTCTACGACTCAGAAATGAGATTAAAATTTATGAATTAAAATTTTGTAATTATTAAGTAGGTTATTTTTAATTTGAAAATTCAGAATCTGTGGATCTAGACTAGTATAACCCTTAAAATCTTTCTTTAAAAAAAATTAGAACTGTAACTTTCTAGAAGGATCTTCTCAGCCGTTAGAAATACGCAAAAACAAACAACATTTTTGTTATCTTCTTTACAGAAGTATAATACAAATGAAATATCGTAAATAAATTGATTGAATGCATATATTGTATAAAAGTATAAAAGATTATTTCATCATCAAGATTAGGGTATAAATCGCTCGTCTTGTATTGATACAAATTCGACTCAAGACATAAGTATATGTCTTGCAAGACATAGACAATTGTCTCAAAGACATAAATTAAAGACTGGCTCCGTCTCAAAATGGAGTCTTATTTTTATGAGCACGAGAGCTAAGACGATTTTTACTGGTCTCAAACCAAGCTTTGTCTTGGCCAAGATGCTTGGCGTAAACTTGTCTTAAGACAAACCTTCTTCGACTCAAAAATTAGATTAAAATTATTGAATTAAAAATATGTAATTAGTAAATTAGTAATTTTTAATTTAAAAAATTAGAATCTGTGCATCTAGAATAGTATAGCCCTTAACAATTTTCTTTAAAAAATTAAAACTGTAAATTTCTAGAAGGATCTTCTCAGCCGTTAGAAATTCGTAAAAACAAACAAAAATTTCGTTATCTTCGTCCTACAAGTATAATAAAGATGAAAATAAGCCGCTCATCTTGTATTCATAAAAATTCGACTCAAGGCACAAATATATCTCTTTAAGACATAGAAACTTGTCTTCAAGACATAGAAACTTGTCTTCAAGACATATAAACTTGTCTCCGAGGCAGAGAAACTTGTCTCAAATACATAAATTGAAGTTTGGCTCTGTCTCAAAATTGAGACATGCTCAATTCAAACTTTTCAACTTAAGCGTGTCTTGATTGGGGGCAATTCAAGTCGAAACCAAGTCAAAGAATTTTTGCTCGGGCAGGTTTCTTTGGCGCGTAAACTTAAATCATATAAAATTTCTATAGAATTACTGCTACATACTTATTTTCTTTACCCCCCCCCCCCCACACACACACACTTGAGCTTTGAATATTTACATTTCAACACCTGTTATGCTCCGTGGGAATATGCTTTGCCTTTGAATAAAATTATTATCAATCTTTCATGACAAATTTTGGGGTAATGAAATGCCATGAGGAAGGATTATATGTGCCAAAATTCTTTCCTGTGCAATTCATGACACGATTGATTTAATGTGCAATGGACGAAGCACCGTTATATAAAAGTTGTATCATTTGTATTGGCACGGCGCTCTCTGTCAGGGTCATGGCCTCTCACTCAACATTGAATGCGAGTATTTGCATTTAAATCAAATTAGCCTATTCAGGGTTATTTAATTATTCCTATTATAAAGCAATTTGTTTCACATATTAGTATTTTTTCATGGACAGGAGATTTTTTATGTGTGAAAATTTTACTAAATAGTTTGTTAACAAAATTGAATTAAGTTGTTTTTTATTTTGCATTTTTATAATCATAATAAGTTAAAATTATATAGTTATATAGTTTAAATTATTTGATATTGTTTATTATTATTTAATAGATTGACTTAAGAGATAAGCTGTTTTGAACTCATTTTTTTTGTTGAAAATTCATTTCATTTTTGGTTGAAAATTATTTTTTAAACTAAAAATGTAACAATTCAAATTTTGGTTTGGAAAAGTTATACTTTTTAGTTTAAAATTCAAGTGCTACGTTAAAAATTCATGTATTTTTTTAATATTCCACATTTTTTGTAGAAAAATAATTCTGAATTGTTAGAAAATAAACACTTTAGTTGAAAATTCAACTCCTTTGATGAATTTTCATTTTATTACTTTTTTTAATGTTTATCATTTTAGTTAGAAATTTATATTTTTTCCTTAAAAAAATCTTTTTTTTTTGCTTGAAAATTAATTTTGTTCACTGAAAATTATTTTAATTTTTTTTTTAAATTCGATCGTTTTTTAATGAAAATTTAAATACTTTTTTTTTTAAGTTCGTATTATTTGGTAGAAAATGTCTTCATGATTGAAAGCCGATTCTTTTTGGTTGAAAATTAATCTTTTCTGGTCTTTTTTGTTTAAAATCAACTGTGGTTAATTAAAAAAAATAAGATTTTGTTTTTCATAAATTAACTCTCACATTTTTTGTCGAGAAATAATTAGTTGATTTAAAGTTGAACTTGTTTACAGAAGATTTATTTTCATTTGTTGCACATTCACATTTTTAGTTGAAAATTCAAATGTTTTTTCACGGATTGCTTTTTTTCTTAAAAATGCATATTTTTTGTTGAAAACTAAAGTACATGCTTTGGTAAGAAATTAAACTTTTACCTGAAAATAAACTATTCCATTTTTGGTGGGAATATTTCCCTTTCTAAATTTAAAATTCGAGTAATTGATTAAAAATTCATCTAATTGTTTTAAAATTTGTCTATGTGGATAGAAAATTATCCTGTTTTTTTAAAAATTCATAATTTTTAATAAGAATTCCAATACTTTTTAAGAAATTAGTATATTTAACTGGGTGAAGATTCATGAATTAATTGAAGATTAATTTTTTTCTTGTTTAACGATTCAACTTTTGTTAAAAATTATTATGTTTTGTTAAAGAATCAATTTTTTAAAAATAATTTTTGTTGTTGTTCAGAAACAAATTAAGAAAATCCCTATTTTGTAATTTTTCTCGGTTCTTCAGAAAATTATTTTGACCAGTGATCAGCAAAAGTTAACTTTTTGAATAAAATTAAACTATTTGTTAAAAAAAACTACTATTTTGAAAATTGTTTTTTTTGTTAGGCCATAATTGATTTTATGTAAAAAATGTATTAAATTATTGTATTTCTTTGAAAGTCGTGCATCTGGATAAAACAATCTTGTTTTATTAAAATTCATCATTTTGATTGAAAATTCAACTTTTCTTAACACAATAAGTATATTTTACTTAAATTAAGCTGGTTAAAAATTAATTGTTTTTTTTTGTTAAAAATTATTTTTTTAAACTGCAAATTTAACAATTTAACGGTTGACTGAAAAATTATCTTTTTTTATTAAAAATATGTGTTTTTTTTTAAACTTCGCCTTTTGGTATAAAATTTATATTCTTTGTTTAAAAACCATCTTTTGTTGCTTAAAAGTTAATGTATTTGGTAAAAATAGATTCTTGTATTTTTCATAAATGTTTTCCTATCGAATTGTTCAAATATTTATTTCAGAACAAAATTTTGTTAACAAAAAAAAATTATTTAAACAATTAACAAGTTTTTAAAGAATATTATAGTATTATCTGAATGACGTAGATATATCATTTCGAGAGACAAAGTTAACAAAATTAAAATAAACGTGAATGTTAAAAAATGAATGAATTTTTTATAAATGAAAATGGTTTTGTGATGAATCGCAGCAATTCTTCACTTTATTAAAACTAAATTTGAACAGTTAGTTGACAAAAAAAGTTTTGTATTTAAAATAAAATTAATACTTATTTTTATAAGCTATTATTCATATAAAGTATTTATTATGGAATAAATAAAAATTTTCTGCGAAATAAATCAAATATTAGTTTTAAATGAAACCATGGTATTATATTTTTTCATCTAAAAAAAATTTTGGCCGTACAAAATTGGTTCTTTTGACGCAATTAACTTAAAAATTTTTGAGGACATATCAATGACAATAAACAATTGTTATTACTAACAGCAATTTTTTGGACAAATTTTTATCATGTTATGTATTTATAAATAAATTAACGCTTCTGTTCACGGGCTTGAAAACAAATTATGTAGCAATGACTTCCTGGTATGAGTTGCTAAAATTTGATAATTTTTTAAACAACCCTTATTGTCAAATCCATTATTTAGCAATTTTTTACCTTTTAAACTAAGATCTTTTAATGTAATCAATTGCTAATAACAAACTTTAAAACTATTTTTCGGACATTTATATAAAACCCCACTATTTTTATTGTTATTAATAATTCTATAAACAAATTCTTTTGTTTCTTTTGCTTTTTTTCTTTTCTTTCTTTTTTTGTTTTTGCGATCTAATATTGCGTTTTTCCTGTGAATATACTCAAAAATTGCTTGGCAATAATTCATTGCTATCTGTTGATAAAAATTAATGATTAGTTAAAGAAAGTTAATTACTATACTTGACTTTACTTTTTGATTTACGGAATTGTTTGAGTACATGAGTAGAACAGAAAGTGTTTTTTTAGTATTAGTCGGATTTTCTAAATAATATCTTCACATGATAAATATTTGTGCAAATCCTATATTATATGTAATATTTTTTAAGAATTTACACGAAGTGCCTAAAAAAATCTATTATTTAAATTAATTAAGTTTGTTTGAAAAATGATCAAATTTTATCTGTTGATAGGAAAAAATAATTGCTAAATAATTTTTAATTGGCTTTTAATTCTTTGACAAAAGCGGAATTTTATTTATAAATAAATCGCATGACAAAAATTGGTTGGAGCAACTGTTTTTATTAACAACAATTATTTATTGTTATTACTACATCTATACAAAATTTATAAATTAATTATTTACAGTTGATTGCGTTGACAGAATTAAGTTTGTACATCCAAAATATCCAAATGGTGCATTTGTTAATCAGCATTGTTTAGATATTTATAAATTTTTATTGGATGGCTAACAATGATGCAAACGTTTCATTGCCATATGATATATGATGCTCTCCATAACAAAACTTTCTTAATTCCATCATAAGCACCTGTTATGATTAATTGTTTATACAATTTGTTTATAAAATAGGTTGCGTCCAATCGTCCCGTAATATTGGCAGATCAGGAAAAAGAGATGAAAATAATAAATGAAGTTTTTTTTAAATTTCAGGTGAATTCTAAACTGGTTGATTATTCTTCAAAGAAATCTGGAACGCAGAATTAAATTCTAAGTAAAATATTTTTACTTGGGTGAGTGCCAAAATACAATAAAATTTTATAATAAAAATTAGAAGCGCCGACAAAAAAAGGTTTCGTAGCCTGCGACTTTTATTAAGTTGATCAAGCCTCCCTCTCCCATACCTCGCCTTCCATCACTTCACCTATCGCCTATCCCTTCCACAAATTCTTCCTGCGTTAGTCCTCCCTCTCCACGCTTCCTCCGCCGACCCTTCCCTTCTATCTTCCTCACTTCACCTACTTTGCCACTCCTCATATCTCCTCGCTTTGCCTACTTCCTCTTCACATGTGGTACCTGGTTTACATGTGGTAAGATATTCATCAAGCACAAACACTCTTTAATTTTTAGAAAACTTCGGTCTTCTCAGATCCCTTATTCAATAATCACATGCAATTTTGTGGTGAACTCGAATACAATTTAAAGTTTTTAACAGTCGACGTAGCAACATTAGGCCACCGTGCGATTGCAGGACCACCAGCGACCATTGCTCGATCACCACATCCCGTCGGTTACCACACGACCTCCAATTGGCCACCGCATGACTATCACAGCAAAATGAGACACCCCACGACAATTAAACTACCCGCGGCAACCGCACAACATTATACCACGTTTGGCAACCGCACGACCACTACACTACCGTGCGGTCCAAAGGCCAAATTATTTTCTGACTTTAAAGTACCATCTGATTTCACACTTCACTCTTAGACCCTATTTAGTCACATTTCGGGAAACAATAATTCGTTTCGCTCCTCTCATTTATTCCTATTCCTATCGTGTAAATCATCCTTCTTTCCCCTGTCCTCATTTCCACTCGATTCCCCTAACTTCTCCTCCTTGGAAAAACCAAAAACTTGACCGAAACTTTCATGTTTTCTGTCCGGGGCTACGAAACCCTAAAAATGGAATTTGCGTATCTCATAGACCCTTTTTTTGTGATTTTAGAATTTCGCAGGCATGAAGAGTTAAAAGGACCTTTTATTTGTATTCAGAATTTTGTATTGCTTTTAAAGTCTGGACAAGATGAAGATGAATCTGATGTCGTTGTTGAAGAGTTTCTTCAGGCGGATTACCAAAGATTTCCGCCAGAAGGAACTGCTGCCGATAAAAATTGCATTTTTCGTCAAAGCATCGAGTAAGTATTTTTCGAAAACTTATAATACTTCATTCGCTAAAGTAATTAAAGAAATCAATAATCGAATTAGGAAGGAAAATTATTGTTTTAATGTGTTAACATTTTCATCAGACTCCTATTCTTTATTTTGATCTTTATTTTTAATTAATTGAACATTATTTTGAAATAAACGTTGGTTAAACTTTGAAACAATTTAAATAATATCTACGTTTAACCGGTTAGACATTTAGGAAAAAAAGTTTGTTCAGTTTTCTAATCCTTTATTTTTGAAGTACTAAAAATTAAGTTCAATTTTTATTTAAACTATAGTCTTTAGTCTATAAATATGAAAAATCTGCATTTATTTATCACAGATTTCACGTTACTTCCCAGTTTTCGCTATTCGAATCTTTTCCCCTTTTTCTGGATTTTTTTTTGTTAAATAGTCTGCTATTATATATTTGTCTGAAAATGTATCTTTTTTAGTTAACAATTTTATTATTTATTCAAAATTTCAATTATTTTGATAAAATTGCTACAATTTGGTTAAAAATTCATTCTTATTGGTTGGGAGTTTAAATGTTCTTTAAAAAATTCTTATTTCTTGACTGTAAAATATTTCTTAAATAAAAATTTAACTCTTTTGTTGAAAGTTTATCTTTTTGGGTAGTTGTGTTAAGTTTTTTTTGATAAAAATTCAAACTGCTTACAAATTTTATTATTTTTATGAAGATTCAACAATTTTTTTAAAAAATTACTGTTTTCGATTGCAAATTTAACTGTTTTCTGGAAAATTACAAAATTTGGTGGACATTTGTCTTTTTTTTTAATGAAAAAAATTTCGTGGAAATGAAAAAATCTGTTTTGGTTGAAAATGTACGCCTGTTTATTGGAAATTCACGTATTTTGTTTAATAAATATATCTTTTTTGAAAGAACATTAATTTTTAGGGTTGAAAATTCAATTATTAAAAAAAATTAATTCTGTCGGTCAAATTTTCAATATTTTAGCTAAAAATTTACTTCTTTATCTGGAAATTTAAGTATATTCCATTTTTTATAAAAAATTTATATTTTTTGATAGCAATTCAATCTTCTTGGTTATAAATTCATTTCTTTGGTTTCAATTTCTGTTTTTTTCGTATAAAAATGTATTTTTCTTACTTAAAATTGAACTATTCTTTTTTCAGTAAAAATTTATCTTCCTTAGGTACAAAATAATATTTTTTGTGGAAAATTAATTTTTTTTGGTATAAAATAAATCTTTTTGTTGTTAGTTCAACTATTTGGGTACTAAATTAATTTTTGTTGTTGTTCAAAATTTATCGTTTTAGTTAAAAAATAAAATTTACTCAATTGAAAAGTCGACTATTTTATTGAAAAATTATTTTTTTATTTATTGAAAATGAATTTTGGAAAATGAAAACAGAACTTTTTATTTTTAATTGAAAATGGAGCTTTTTATTAGAAAATTCATTTATTTTGTCAGAAAAACTCGCCTTTTTGGGTTTAAAAATTAATTACTTTGTAGACAATTTATGTCTTTATTGAAAACTGAACTGTTTTGCAGAAAAGTTGAAACAAAAATGGTTCTTGGTTCAAAGTTCAACATTTTTTGATTTAAAAGTAATTTTTTGTTTGTTGAAACACCAACTATTAAATTTTTTATTATTAATACAAAATTAAAGGTTTTTGCTAAAGATTAATATCTGCAAATAAAGATGGACATATTTTATTAGAAATTAACTTTTTGAACAGAAAATTAAAAAATGGATATGTTTAATTAAATTAATTAAAACCAATCGGTTGTGGTTGAAGATTTTACTATTGTGTTAAAAATGTATTCGTATTTTCGGTTACAAATTATTTTTTAAGTGAAAAAATAAGTATTAGATTTCCAGTTAAAAAATTCATATATTTGGTTTAAAGATAAATTTTTTACTGAAAGTGTTAGAAATTGAAAGTACTTCAAATTTAGTTTAATATAATAACCATAATTTTATTTTATTTTCAAGAATTTTTTTATCTATTTAAGTGGAAAACCTCTTTCTTTACCCTTTTTTTAGAGTATTTTGGCATGTGAAGCCTGTAATCGATATAGTTGAACAAAAATAATTTTTGGCTTCTTCTTGTAATGAAAAACTGATCTACGTGAAAGTTAGTAAAGTATATTGTATTCATCCATTGATAAATTTTTGTTTATTTTCAGCGCTGTTCGTGCTGTATCCATATCTGACAATTCATATGAGGGAGCTCGGAATCAATGTTCAAGAAACTGCATTAATGAGTGCAGTTACCCCACTTGCAGTTATTATCATGCCACCGTTAGCAGGAATAGTTGCGGATCGAATAGGAAATTTTCGAGTGGGTGTTTTAAATATTATTCTTTTCTTACTATTTAAATTATTAATAATCAATTTTTCATGTTAAATCCTCATGTATAGTGGCAATCCCGGTTCAAATCCTGGCTGAGTCAGATTTTTTCTCGTTATTGCAAAGATAATAGACCACATAATATTTAAAATAAAAAATTAATTCATACCCTGGTTTGGAAAATAACGTGATTGTTTGGATAATTATAATATTTAAATTCGTTTACTTTTTCCACAAATAAACTTCTATGTGTCCGCATAGACATACTTATTATGATTGATTTTTAAGTTATTACTTTTAGACATGAGATTAAATTGATGAATTTTAAAAAACATGACACACCATTTTAAAAATCATAAGTTTTTAATAACCTGACTTCGAAATTATAATTTATGAATGTTTTGATTTTAAGCGATGCTTGAAATTGTTAATTTTATTTAACTCTACAAGTTTATATTCATTAATTTTGAAATTATGTGTGAAACTTTTAAGATTTACGATATTTGAAATTCTTCAATTTGACGGTGAAAAAGAAACTATATTTTTTTCTGTACAGAAATGTCATTTTTCAATGTTAAAAAATCTCAACAATTAATTTTAATATAATTTGTTTGTACATGATGGGATATTATATTTTTTAAATCTGAAATTTTGAAATTCTTTAGTTTTTGAGACCTTGAAACTAAAGTCCTTTAAGTTTACAAATTAAAATTTTATGAAATCATTTGCAATTTTTTTAACTTTCATAACTTCCTTGAAATCTTTTAAAATACCCTAAAATATTTCAAAAACTTTAGAATTTTGGAAAATGGCTTAAAATCTTCTAAAATTCCATAAATTTATTTAATTTCTTAAATTTCCCACCAAATTATTTGAATTTATTAAAAAGTCTTTAGAGTCTCTTGAAATCTTTGAAATCTCTCACTTCTTGTGTCTGACATTAATGTTAATGAAAATTTCTTGGAATCTTATAAAATATGATGAAATCTTTGAAATCCATCAAAATATTATAAAATTCCTTGGTATTTTTAAGAATATCTTTAAAAAATTGCCTAAAATCGAATTAAATATTTTTTAGTCCCTTAAAATCATTATGATCCTTAGAAATTCGATTCAATTTGTTTCATCTCTTGAAAATTTTTTGGAATCCTTTTAAAGTATCCTAAAATGCTATAAATCCTTAACAAATTTATGAAATTCCATGACATATTTTAAACCCTTTGAAAATTCCTTAGGATGTTTTCAAATATCCTTAAACCCTATAGGTTCTATAAAATTTCTTAAAATCTTCAAATATTTCTTAAAACCGCATAAAATTTGTAAATAAAGAAAATCCTTGAAATTTTTTGAATCTCTTGAAAATTCCTTGCAATCTTTAAAAATATCCTGACATAATTTAAATTCATTAAAAATTTATGAAATCGCTTGAATTTTTCTTAAGAACTTTAAAAAATATTTGGAATCTTTTCAAATACCCTTAAAAAATTAATTCCTTTGATTTCCATTCAAACTCTCGGTGTAAAAAGTACTTGAAATCTCTTAAGCTCGTTGAAATTAAAATCTTTAATAATTACATAGAATCGCTGAAAATTTTTTAAATCTCTCAACATTATTAAAATCCTTGTATATTCCTTGAATTTTTCAAAATTTTTTGACAATTCCTTGAAATCTTTAAAAATGCCCTAGAATCTTTAAAATACTTTAAAATACTCCCTTGATTGGAAAGTTCAAAAGTAACCTAAAATATTTTAGGTCCTTTAAAATCTTATGAAATTGATTGCAATTTTTTTAAACTTTCAAAACTTTTTTGGAATCTTTTAAAATATAAATTGAATTTTTATAAATTTATTGAAAAGTCTTTAGAGCCTCTTGAAATCTTTGAAATCCATCGAAATATTATAAAATCCTTTGGTATCTTTTAAAATATCTTTAAAAAATCCCCCCAATCCTTTTCAAATTTATGAAATTCTTCTATAAAGTTTCTTACTATCTTCAAAAATTTCTTAAAACTGCAAAAAATTCGATAAAATCCCTTAACATAATTAAAATCCTTGGAATTTTAAAAATCTCTTGACTATTTCTTGGAATCTTTCAAAATAACCTGAAGACTTTCAAATTCTTTAAAAATTTTTTGAATTGCTTGAATTTTTCTTGAGACCTTTAAAAATCTTTGGCATATTTTCAAATATCCCACAAATTTTAATCCTTCGATTTCCCTTTAAATTCTCGATATAAAAAGTCCTTGGAATCTCTTAAACTCGTTGGAATTTCTCTCAACTTGTAAATTAATTCTTTTTAATTTTATTAAAATATTATAAAATTCCCTGGAACCCTTTATAATATCCTTTAACCCTATAGGTCCTATACAATCTTTTAAAATATTTATTAATTCCTTAGAACCGCTTAAAACGTTTTTAAATCCCTCAAAATGATTATAATCTTTGGAAATTCCTTGAAATTGTGTTAATCTATTGAAAATTCCTTGGAATCCTCTAAAGTAACTTAAAATATTGCATGTCCTTTAAAAATGTATGAAAACACATGACATTTTTTAAAGCTCTGGAAAATTTTTTGTATTCTCTTAATATAACCTTAAACCCTATAGGTTCTATAAAATCCTTTAAGACCTTCCAATATTTCTTTAAGCCACATGAAATGTTTTTGAATCCCTTAACATTATTAAAATCCTTTAAAAAAAAATCTTTGAAAATGCCCTAGACTCTTTAAAATCCTTTAAAATTTTATGAAATCCCATGACATTTTTTAAACCCCTTGAAAATTCCTCAGGATCTTTTCAAATATCCTTAAACCCTATAGGTTCTATAAAATTCCTTGAAATATATGGCTCATTTCATGTCAAATTTAAATAAAAATTTTCGATGGTCTTTAAAAATTTTTTCCTTAATTCTAGAGCGAAAAAAAAGTATACGTATTTTTTTATTTTATTATGATATAGATATTTTCCG
>JAAAKG020216597.1:0-22034 GCA_010014905.2 Druon quercuslanigerum
TAATCTATGAGGATGGAAATCATATTAAAGTAAATAGGGAAGGTGTAGACGACAAGGATGTCTTTGAATTTTTCTAACGGTTTGTTTTACCATCCCTTATTTAGAGAAGCAGAGAAATGAACTTTTCGTAAGGAATAAATCACCAAATATAAGACCAACAAAATCACTTTAAAGGATAGATATAGGAAGTGTCCTTTAAGAGGAATTGCATTATAATTTATTTTCAGAGTTGTTTCATTATCCCTTAATTATTGCAAAAAAGATATTAATATTTAAAACGGGATGGAGGGGGTTGAGGGAAAGAGAGAGTATGGTTATGAATATGTTTATGAATCATTGAACATCCAATGTAAAAATGTGCATGCAACTTAATGGTACAGGTTGGAAAAAGTTAAAACAGGTTTTCACAGGTTGGTGCAAGTTCGTTCATGTTTCAACCAGTTACTATTATTTATTTTTTCGTGTTTCGAAAAATACGGTGTGAGGTATCTCGGGTTATTTAAAAGAGATAGAGGGGAGAGGGGTGCGAGCGAGGGGAAAAGCACTAGAGATTTTTCCGTTATATTATTGATTAAAATAGTCCATAAGACAAGCAATAAGATAAGCTTGCAACAAACTCTTCACACCTGAACAAACTTGCATCAACCTGTGCAAATCTGCTCTAGGTTGATCCAACTTGTACCAATAAGTTGCACGAACATTTTTACTAGGGAAGTTCAAATATTCATAAACCTATTCATAAGCATATTCTCTCTCTCCCACTCTCTTCTCTCCATCTCTTCCATCCTAACATAAGATATCTCATGCCGTACTTTTCTAAACACGAAAAAATAAATAATAATAATTGGTTAAAACATGAACAAACTTGCACCAACCTGTGCAAACCTGTTCTAACTTTTTCTAACCTGTACCAACAAGTTGCAAGCACATTTTTACGCGGGAAGTTAAAATATTCATAAACATGCTCTCTCTCTCGCACCCCTTTCCCCCTCTATTTCTCTCAAATAACCCGAGATAACTCACACCGTATTTTTCGAAACACGAAAAAATGAATAATAATAATTGGTTAAAACATGAACGAACTTGCACCAACCTGTGCAAACCTGTTCTAACTTTTTCCAACCTGTACCATTAAGTTACAGGGACATTTTTACACGGTATGTTCAATTATTCATAAACATATTCATAATCATACTCTCTCTCTTTCCCTCGACCCCCTCCATCCCGTTTTATATATTGATATCTTTTTTTCAATAATTGAGGGATGACGAAACTACTCTGAAAATAAATTATAATGCATGTCCTCTTAAAGGACACTTTTAAAGTGATTTTGTAGGTCTTATATTTGGTGATTTATTCCTTACGAAAAGTTCATTTCTCTGCTTCTCTAAATAAGGGATGATGAAACAACCCTTTAGAAAAATTTAAAGACATTCTTGTCGACTATACCTTCCCTATTTACTTTAATATGATTTCATACCCAAGTACTTAAATAAAAATATCTATCTAATTCACTACAATAAGCATTTTTTTATTAAAAGACGTGTAAAAATTGAAACTTTTACAATTTTTTGTTCAAAAACTGTTCATTTTTTTTAATTTTTTATTTTCGGATTATTGCTTTGCAGGTTCGAAAATACAAAAAAAAAATTAGACTTAGAATTTTTTACAAAAAGCCACTTACTGCACATTTGGCGCGGGGTCCTTTGTTGATGCCCTCCTAGGTTCATTTACAACTTAAGCTTCTCGAGGACGATGTGTTTTTTAAACCTAGGGCACGTAAAGGTTATTTTATAATGACGGATTATGAAAAAAAATTGGTTGGTTACCTCCTAGGTTCATTTAGAACTGAACGTTCTCGAGGGAGATGTATTTTTTACACTTGATGCATTTGGAAGTTATTTTATAAGGAAACATGATGAAAAGGATTGGTTGGTTACCTCCGAAGTTTATTTAGAACTCAACTTCTTCGAGGTAGAAATATTTTTTGCACCAGGTGCAAACTAACTTTGTTGGGACGACGGTCGTGACCTTCTGGAGTCTACCTGGGCTAGCATTACTAATAGAAAAATTTTTGATACGAACATCCATAGCCCATTATAGGTCGCAAATGTCAGACGGAAAGTTAATGGAATTTCTACTGAAATTCAACTTAATTTACAACCGGAATTTCCGTAGAATTTCTAACTGGAATTTCCATAGAATATTTGTAGAGCACTATCCGGGGGATCGTGTACAAAACTACCAATTTTTCCGACGTTACGTTAACATTGTAGTTCACTTATTTAGGACTAGCTGTAATCTGAAGTATCAGTTTATTTTGTCCTTATGTATGCTTTGTACGATGCCTGTGATACGTGAAATTTCCAAAATCTTTGGATAATTTCTAGATTATCTAATTTTCCGTATATTTTTCTAAATTCAAAAATGTTTATCAAATTCTTTAATTTTATAAACTGTTTCAACTTTCTCGAATTTCGCAAATAAAAAAAATTCAGTTCAAAATTTTGTGAATCATAATATTTCAATCATAGTATTGAAATTTTCAAAATTTTCAAGATTTCTAACATTTCTAAAACGATAAGAATTTTTCAAAGTTCACCACATTTCTAATATTTCTTAACTGTATACACTGTTCAATGTTTTTGAAATACTTAAAAAAATGTCAATTTCTAAAAGACTCTATAGGAAAAAGGAGAGGAAAATATAAAGGTAACTAACCAAGTCCCGGTCCTTCTGTTTTTTTTATTTATTTTGTCTTTTGTATTTTTATTATTATAAAATCACAATAAAAAAATTTTGTTTTTTTCCTGTTCTTACTTGATTTTAATTTTACTTGCCTTGATAAGTCTGTTGTATAATAATCGAAACTTTCATGAAAATTATTTACAAATGTTTTTTTATTGTGATCTTTTTTATGTTTGTACGTTAGTCGCTCTTAGTCACTTTTTGTGTACAAATTAGTCACTTTCGGTTAAATATGAATGTTGACGGAAAAAAATTTTGGAAAATTCAGAAATTTGTATAATTTTTATAATTTCCATAATTTTAGAAATTTTAAACATTCTTAACATTTTGAACATTTTAAAAACTTTAAATATTTTAAAAATATAAGGCAACATCGAGAATTTTTAAGTCACTTTTTACTACGAAATAAAACTTAGGCCCTGCTGAATAGGAATGAAAAAGGGCTGAAAAATGCATGTTTTATAATAATTTTTTTTTTCTCTTCAGGATGTCTGACACATTATATTATATTTAAGGATACGGCTAACCATAAAAGGTTACTACCACTTGAAAAGTTGCGGCTCACATGTATGCTGCTACTAATTATTTCATTTGTTAACTTGCACAATTTCTTTGTCCAAACATCAACAGTGAGATTTCCAACGCGATCAGATGATATTTAAACGATTCACAAAATAATTTTTGAAATAAATTAACAGCAGTTTATACAGTCTGACTTTGATTCTTGTTTGAAGCGAAGCAGACTTTCAAATCTTACATATTAAATTTACTTTTTTATGAATAAAAAATTTAGAAAAGTTATTGTGCAATAGTCATAAAGTTAACAATTCGACAATATTTCCTGAATTCTCTGTATTGTTGAATTAAAAGAACTCAGCTGTTTGAAAACTACAGAAATGGATAATTAAAACTGAAAAGTTAAAAGTAAACATGCCTGAAACAATTTATAAAAGTTTTCATAAACGCAATTAAAATATTTAATTAAACTCACCATTAAAGTAGAGAAAAATCAGGAATAGAGGGGCAACAGTAATTATCATTTTTTTAATATTCATAATGATACAGAAATGGAAAAGAGAACAGATTTTCGAAAAACTCCACCAGAAGAGTTACTTGCTAAGTAGCTACTATATTTACCAAGTTTTATCATGAATGCAATGACTCACTTTATTTATTCTTTAAAAATATAGAATGGTATGAGGAAGATTCTTTATCACTGGTTTCTTAATTTTTCATATTAGCTATAGTTATTCCTAGTTAAACTTTCCATTAGAGTATACTTTTCGGTCTCATGTATAAAAATGCAAACAAAGATAAAACAATGTGCACACAAATTAAAAATCTTATTTAACTCCAGATAATGAAATTGAAGAAAGTTCCCGAACAAAACAAAAACCCTAAGACTAAATTTAAAGCACAAGGGACAAACGAAAAATGCTCATAGTGCAATCTGAAAAAAAGATTTTGTTTTTGGCCGAAACGTTGGTAACATTATTTTTTCATTGTTTATTCAAAAATAATTCCAATTTAAAATTCTTAAAAATTCGATATCGATTATATATAGCGTTGATCTAAATTGTTATAAAATTTTTTGTACTCGGATTTTTTTTGTTTCGAAAAGTAAAATAAGAGAATTTTTGTCAAAAATTGTAATGCTAGGATCCGATTCCTATGGCAGAATCAATAAAAGGATTTATCAGTGATTTCAAATACTCTTAATTAGCAGCAAAGGCGGATCGAATTCTACAAAAATGATACAATCGGTTTCACCTATTTTTCTCTAGATTTCAAGATATTCTGATTAAAATTGATACTGATTAAATTATTTACTTAGATAATGATAAAAGAGTATTGTTTAAGAATTTCATAGCAGGTGTATACTTTATGTCTAGGCCTACATATATCTCTGTTTGTATTTCTCGGTAGAATAAACATGTTTTCATTATTTTTTGAGTTAATGAATTTAAACATCGAAGTGGAATTTATATTGTTATCAGTAGCCATATTTATATTGATTTTAGGCATCACCTTAGCAAGTATCTAATATTTAATTCAAAGGAAGAATTTTAGATATTATTAATTATATCTAAGGAACCGTACTTAAATTAAAATTTGTTACGAAAGGGGGCGGGTACATTCTTTCATGTACGTAACTAAATGAAGAATAACAAACTTATCCAACAAAATTTTTTTAAAAATTAGGGGATTTATGTAACTTTCCAGAACTTTCAAACAGAATAAATTTGTAATATTTCAATTTTGATTTGAGATTGTTATATTTCGCTTATTATAGAAAAATATTATATTATGAAAAATATTATAGAAAATTAACTTGTAGATGAAAATTCATATTTTGGTGTTGGAAAGTGAACTAAAATGTTTTTTGGATGTGAATTTCATTATTTTTGTGAAAATTTGTAGAAACTGCATCTTCCTTTGATGTAAATGCAAGTGTTAAGTTAAAAATTTAATAATTTTGTTACAGAACAGAACTTTTTCAGAATTTTTTCAAGTGAAATCTTAACTTTTTCTGTTGACAATGTTAATTTCTGATTTAAAAATTTATATAGTTAAAAAAAATTTTATATTTCTTTATTAAAAATGCAACTGTTTGAATAAACCTGTGAAAATTTTGTTTAAAAGTAATCCTTTTTAGTCGAAAAATCAAATTTTTTGTTGAAAATTCAACTATTTGATACAAAACTTACTTGTTGTTTAAAATTTATATTTTGGTGTTGAAAAGTCAACTGGAAATTGTTTTGGATGAAAACTTAACTTCTTTTTTATATTCGTATATTTAATTTAAAAATTTACCTAGTTCCGTAGGCATTATATCTTTCTTGGTGAAAAATTCGACTGTTTGTTTCAAGATTAAATATTCTTGTTAAAATCATCCCTTTTGGTTGAAAGTTCAACTGGTTTGTTGAAAATTCGTTTTTGGACGTTGAAAATTTTCCTACAAAATTTCCTTCTTGTTCGAAAATCATATATTAAAGTTAAAAAGTCAAAGTAAAATCTTGTTCATATGAAAATTCAAATATATATATATATATATTTTAAATTTGCCTTCGATTAAAAACTTTATTTTTCGTAGTAATCTTTTTTGCTTGACAATTCACGTTTTTTATTAAAATTATTTTTGATACAAGCCGGGGTGTGCGTGTGTGGTTCCGACTTGAACGTGGTGTTGCGGTGTAGCGGCGGTCTTGGTTGGTGATGACGCCCCACATTGGGCGCCAAATTGCAACAAGCCGCGGTGTTCTGGTTGGTTGTTCCGACTTGATCGAGTTGTCTGGTTGAGTTAGCCCCACGTTGGGCGCTAAATTGTTACAAGCTGGGCTGTGTGCGTGTTTGTTCCGACTTTAACGTAACGTGGTTGTGTGCGGCGGTCGGGATCTGTTGATGAAAGTCTGGGAGAACGGTAAGCCGGATATGACCGTACCCGTGGCTTGCTGTTGTCTCCGTGGTCCTCGTTGCGTAGGAAGGGCGGTTCGCAGGGAACCGTAGCTTCCGGTGTCATCGAGGGTCGGTTCTACAAGAGAACCGTGGTCCTCGGTGAGAGAGAGAGAAAGAGAGAGAGAAAAGGAGGCCTATAAGGCAGACCTACCTCAAAAGGACGATAAGCATAAAGGTATGCGGGACCACAAGAAAAGCGTACCGATCCTTCGAAAGAAGTATAGATAAAGGTTCGCGGGGCCACAAGAAAGGCGTACCGACCTTTTGAAAGAGAGAGAAAGAAAGAAAAGATGTCGAGGTTAACGGAACTAGTGGCAGTGTACCGACCCCTAAAGAAAAAGCAAAGATTTCGAGGAAGACGGGGCTACTAAGAGCGTACCGACCCCTGAAGAAAAGTTAGAAAAGCAGAGGCGTTTCAGCGGTTCTACAATGAGCGTACCACCACTTTGGAGAAAGGAGGAAGGGGCCTGCTGACTGCTCGGAGCAAGAGTGCGTCCTTCCGGTCGAACGCACCGTCTTTAAGCGATTGGCGCGGAGCCGTAGAGGAAAGTAGAGGGGCGTTCCGGCCGCCTCGGCGTCCCCTTCTCTCGACAAGAGTTGCGCGCGGGTTTTAAAATTTCAATTTCATATTATTACGCAGAATGCGGTAACTCTGTTAAAGCAAAACTTTCATTTGAGAAAACAGAACGAGCTTTCGTAAGGGTTACAAAATTTGACATGCGTCGTGGGTACATGGAGAATGTAGGCGAATAAAAAGTAGAAATATAAACATAGAGTATTCAATTAATCTCAAGGTATTAGCTTGGTTTACATTTAAAACAAAAGTAAGAACAGAAAATGCACTTAAAGTAAAAGAGAGCATACAAAATAGTTTTACAAAAGAAGCTTAATGCGTAGAAATAAATTCGGTGTAAACAGAACGAGCCTAATGAAATAGTGATTATAATTTAAAAGCAAAGCAGTAAATACAAATAGACTTAAAACATTAAATAAAGAAACAATTGGAAAGAAAATAGAGAAAAACAATGGAGACAATTTTGAAAGAGAATTAAAATATAGGACAGAAATAAATTGGGAGTAGAGGAGAGAAAAATAGGGAAAGGTAGAAGCAATAGAGATATAAGGAGAGTAGTTCATTATAAGAAAAGTGGTGGAAAAGAAAAGATCAGAATAGAGAATCAAAGTGCGTTTAAAATAAATCAAACTTAAATTGTATGTCTTAATAATATTAATCTGCGGAGTTAAGAATGAATAACCTAAAATATAATTATACATCGCACAGATATTTTCCTAACCATTGGCTTCATAAAAATAGAGGAAAAATATTTAAGTTAAAATTCTGGCGTTTAACATTCTAGTTGGTCGTCACTGCCGGGTTTTCCTTACTCTGAAGGAGAGAGAGAGATAGAGCGATAGACGGAAGGCCGCCACTTGCCTGGGCCTGGTGCATCACGGGAAAACCTTCCCACACATCTGCTGCCAGGTGGATTTTACAGCTCTCTTTCCGCCGAGAGTTGTGACTCAGAGGGAAAACTGAGGTCGTTAAAGAGCCATTAAAAAGAAATGTAAACGGGAAAGTTTTCCCAGCTCGGATTTATTTTTTGGGTAAATACGAGCGGGGATTTATTCCTGGCAAATTGCTTTTAAAATGGTTCTCAATTTAGGGAGCCATTAGGCGGACTGTATCAATTTGTTAAGAAATGATTTTTTATTGGAGATCCATACTTTTAGTAGAAAATTCATCTCTGATTGATTGCTAACTTTTTTGTTGAAAACTGACATTTCTTATTTTTTTATCGTAGAGAACTCCATTTTTTAATGGCGAACTTATCTTTTCAATTGAAGATTTAACAATTTAGGTAAACTTTTTTTTCTCTAATGACTTAAAAATCTTTTTTAATAAAAACTAGTTTTTCTGCTTAAAAAATAAATTTTTTTAAATGAAACTTCATCTTTTTTGGTTAAAGTATCAACTACCACTTTTTTGTAGTTAAGGATTCATCGTTTTGGTTAAGAATTTAGTTATTTTTGGATAATTTATTTATTTCGTTGAAAATTCTAGTATTTTGTTACAAAGTCATATTTAATGATAGAAAAGTAATTTTTTTCTTTAAAATTAAAAAGTAAATTTAAAAAAAATTTTTTTTGTATGCTGGTATTTAAATGTTAATGAACAGAAAAAATAATAAGTTGCTCAAAGAAAAATGTCAGAATTTTGAAAATGAAGTTATCATCTTGCAAAGCTTATTTTAAATACCAAAACTAGATGAATATTTTACTTTGAAAAAAAAGGTAAAGCCATTACTTATCTTGTAGCTTCATCTTTTTGTAAATTACAATTAGTTTCTCTTATTTATAACAATCTTTGAATTTTGTTATTTTTTATAAAAAAATATTTTTAAATAACATTTTATTTATTTAAAATTTGCATCATTTTGTGATGTGCAAATAAAACATAAACTTTGATTCTTTAAAATTTTCATAATCTCATTATATAATTGATGCATCTTAATTCTCCCAACGAATAAAAAATAACACAAAGACGATTTTTTCCATAGATGTCTGTTTTGTAACTTTTGGATATTTAAGTCAGAAATTAGATATTTTATTAATTAATACACACAATCCTAAATAAATTTACATGTCCTCATTTTTTCGAAATTGAGTTTTTTAGTATAATAAGGTGATAAACAGATCAAGTATATACACAATTCTTGTTTTTAGCTTCTGTAGATAAATCTAACCAAGAATCTAACGGCCAAATTTCTACAGATAACATAAAAAGTTCATATAGAACTTTCTCTTTTGTATTTATTTTCCAATTTTTATTATTATCAAATAACAAAAAAATCATCTGTTAGGAATGAAAAACAAACTTTTAAAATTTTTATCAAAAAAGGCTGGTTAATTAACTGGATCTTTCTTTTTGGTGCCTGAGACTGTGTTCCAGAGCACCATCCAATCCAATTAGTTTTTCGAAAGCTATCTGGTACATAGACAACGAGCACCACAAAAAACAACTTGTTTTCTGACAAAGGGGCAGAGAAGAATAGCGCCAAAACCACGATTCTCTCTTCCTGATACAGGAAAATCAAATGATGTTTGAAATAAAAACTCATCACAAACATATCTGAACCGGTTATAAATATGTCTGAAAAATCCATTATGAGCACATAAGAACTAAAGAAAGTAAAAGAAAATTAAAATTGTATGGAAACTCAGTGCTAAATATAATTAATGAGACAAGAATAACTCTTTCTTAACCACTGCAAATCAGTATTTAAATATTTAGAAAATTCTTTTTGTTTTTAATCTAAAGGTATAACACAAATAGCCTCTTTCACTTATTAGATTTACTACTACAACATTATCGCAATCAAAATCATGGTCTACATCAATAAATTGCTCTGTAGAGGATCCTTGAAAAAAGTTGTTATTGAATTTATTTTAAATAGTTTACGGAACATAGTATGAATCCTAAAAATTTTTAATAAAAGTTCAATAGTTTTCGAAATTTGACCACAAAATTGATAACCTGCAGGAAAAAATATTGCTTTGTCTACTTTTAATTTGTTGAATTTCAATTTTAATATTATTCTGAATTAACTTTTGTGTGTAATGGTTAACGAAAAGGATTTAGCGAACAATATTAGAATTTTCTTTGGGAAATCAAATATGTGACAAACTTACAGCTCTGTTAGCTAAGGTTTTGATTACTGCAACTTTGTTTTAAAAAGAATAGCAAAAAAAATTTAGAATCTACCCGAATACGTATTTTTATGTACTTTGCCACAGCAACTGACAACAAGATCTCATCAACATACTGAAAGTAAAAAAGGAAAAGCAAAATCTAACTTTATAGAAGCAAAAAGATCCAAATCCCCCATTAAAATTTCTGATAAAATTGGAGAAATGACTAGACCAATTGGAGTACCAAACTTTTGCCAAGAAAAAGATCCATTGAATTAAAAATAACTTTTGTTCCTAATAAAAACTATTTCTTTGTTAAATTATTTTTTATATTATCAAGTACGTGTTTTAATATTATTTTAACTATTTAAAATTGCATGTTTAAATAAATCAATGGGTATATTAATAGTATCAATAGTATCCAAAGAAATCATTACGGAATCATCCAGAACCGTCTTTTGAATAATAATTTTTTGAAATTTCCAGCTATTTTTTATATTATATACAGAAGTTGTGATAGATTCTTTGAGAATAAAATTAAAATTTACTTTCAAAAACTTAGTTGGAGTATTTATAGTAGAAATAACCATTCGCAAAGGATATCCATATTTGTGAATCTTTCCCAACCCATAACATCTGGCAGGAACTGTGTCTTCATTAAGCATCTTAAAAGTGTATTTTTTTAATTCCTTTAACGGATATTTATTTAATAAATCAAAATTATCATTATTGCAAAGTAAGTTCTCTATATCCCTAACACAATCAGATTTTTTCATGCAAACGTTAATATTGCCATAATCACAATTCAGAAAAATTATATCAGGGATGCTTTTAAAGAAACTTTCCATTATCCGAAAAGTTTTAGAAATTTCGCGATCCTGAATTCCTTCCATCATATGAATTCCATGAAATTCCTGAATATTCTAAATTCCCTGAATTTCGGAATTCTTTAAAACTTCTAAATTCCTAAAATTCTTTTATATTCTCCAATTCGCCTAAATTTCTGGAATTTTTGTGTTTCTGAATTTTCCTGAATTCCCTGAATGCTCTGACACGCCTGAAATTCTATGCATTCTCTGAAATCTGCATGCATCATGAATTTCTTCAATATCTCCGAGTTGCTTAAATATTCTGAACATTTATATTTCTATTATGTATTTTACCAAAATTTGGATATTTGGGCAGAATGAAATATCATTTATTATATTTTTTGCTGACAATTAATCTTTGTGTCAATAATACTAGTTCACTGCTATAGGGCTGACATGAAACTGAAGGATCAGGTTATGTTGTTTTTATGTATACTCTCTGCGATGTCCGCACAAAAATAATAGTCAGTAAAACAAAAACCCTTCTCAACTAATTTAAACTTGAAGGCAAACAACATCTAAATTAATACCTATTAATCCTACCTCCCTAAGACTGTACGGTCTCCCAAAAATCTACAAAAATAACATTTTAGTCAGACTGATCATCAGCACAATAAATTCACCAAATTACAATCTAGCTTGCTTCCTGGCCGCAGAACAAAATCATTTTACAGGAAACTTATGTCCAAGGCCCATTAGAGTTTATCAAAAAGATACAACAGATTGACATTCAAGCCCCAAACTTCATTTTAAGTTTCCACACAGTATCTCTCTTTACAAAAATATCAATCTCTGACACGATTGATATTATTAAATCTTTTACAAACTTCCCCCTTCCGAGCACATACCTTTGATCGAACACTGTCTCAATAATGCTTACTTCTATTTAAACAACCTATTCTATAAACAAACCTAAGGAGCAGCAACAAGACACATTGCACAGGGTATACGTAAAAACAAAATAACCTTATACATCAGTTTCAGATCAGGCACGAAGAAGTGTACTACAATTTTCACGACACGTCTGCAAAACTCGTAGTTTTGCACACGATTGAAACCCGAAATATCACTTTTTATCAAAATGAATCATCACCAAAGCATTAAATCTATATTCAACTATTTTGTTGAGCTTTCGTGTTTTTGGATAGAAGATAAACCATCTTCAAAAATCTGATTTTTAGTTTGAAAATTCAACTATTTAGTTGAAAACCCAACAGTTTTTGGGTGAAAACATACCAATCCCTTTAGTTTGAAAGTTCCATTATTTGGTTCAAAAGTAAAAGCCTGGTTAACAATTAATTTTTTTTTTGTAAAATTTAACTATTTTATTAAAAATTTACTTTTTTAGATTTAGAATTCTTATTCTTTGCATAAAAAATATTTTTGTTGTTGTAGAAAATTCAAATATTTGTAAAAAAATTTAACTTTTCTTATAAATTGTTTCACTTTTGCTAGAAATTTCATTCTTCCTTTGACGAAATAATTGTGATTTTAAACAAGAACAGATTTAAACTCTACAAAAATATACAAGGTAGAACAAATTCTGTGAAAATTCACAAACGTATAACATTATCATTATTGCTATTATTTGATTAATTCGTATTGGAAAAAAATATTCTTAAGATATTTCACATTTTAAATCAGATTTTCATTTTATCAGATAATCATACACATAATTTGTTAACATCACCGCGTACTTTCTGCTAGAAACCTAGAACATTCCGAGAAGCACCACAAGCAAGAGACCAGTTATGAATTACTAAAAATACTTTTGATACCACCTTCACAAGAAAATCGAAGGAGTCTGCACATGATCCTGCAAAGGAACCAGTACCAAAAATCAAACCTTTAGAAAGATTCTGTATACGCTCCTTAGTGAAGTAAATTGAGACTGGGTTCATGTTCATTTTAATTCTTCATTAGGAAAATTAGAGCACCGATTTCTGCACAGGAACGCGTGTAGGATTGCTTTTCAAATACAAATTTTGAAAACAAAAAAAATTTCAAAAAGCTTAACTCTGTGAAAACATTTCTCAAGCTATAAAAGATCAATTCGGTCGCAAAAGGTATCAAGATAAACATCATCGAATCTGCAACGAATATTAGTGTCATTTCCCTAATCACTTTCTTGATGGAAGTGCAATTAACCGAATTTTTTTTTAAAAAGTAGTTTTTTCCAATCCAACCGATCCCTACAAATCTTTTAATGTAATTTTTGAGTTTAGAAGTCCCATATGCATTGAAAAATATAGCGTAACTGGATATACGAAATTTTTTTACTTTGAACACTAGTGTCGTATGCCTATAACGTATTAAATATTAAGTAATTAAACCTGGTTCCTTTTTTACTTCACTATGCACTGACTAGGTTGCAGCAAAGTTTATGAAGTCAGTAAGAGATTTTAATGGCATTTTATCGAATAACAACACTGCAAAAGTTGTAAAAAGGCAAAGTTTTAACCTTAAAAAATAGTGATTTATTTACTTTATCTTATTTCTTTTATTTCAGTTCGGGTACCCTCGCTGAGTGGCACGGTACTCCAAGGGCATATTTTCGTAGAATTAAGAACCTAGGATTAACGGCGCTCCGCTTATTACATTCTCATCAGAAAAAAATATTAGATTTGTGTAATTTCAGAAACCCTCACAGTTTTTTAAGAAGGTAGAGAAAAATTGGTCTAATTTACATTTAAAAAATTTCATGGTATGGATTGCAGATCGGTCCCAGATCTGGGTCAGACTCGACTGTCAAAACAATAAGACAAAACCAATTATTTACTATTGTTAATTTTTAATTTGGATAATTTTAGAAAGCCTGACAGTCTAGCAAGAAAGAAGAAAAAAGTTTGATATGGAAAAGTGTTAATTCATTTGCTTTTTTTAATTTAAGGAATCCCGGATTTTTTTCGAAAAGTGTTAAAGAAATTTGGCAGATTGACACTTACGAATTTACATGGTATGGAATGCGGACCAATCCCAGATCTGGCAAGGCTAATTTTTGTTACGGTAAATCTTGCACGTATAATGTAGTTAAAACTTATCTTTTGTTTTTTCTGTGCTGTATAGGCACAACTGTGTAGTATTTTTAGATTCTTAATAATGAAACATGCTAGTTATTTTCAGATATCCAAAAATAAAATTGTATTTCAAATCCAAATGCTTAATTATAGAAAGAAACAGACCTAACATACATTAAGCTGCACTCTCGTTAAATTTCTATCACTAAGGGCAAATTTTTTA
Organism: Druon quercuslanigerum; assembly: GCA_010014905.2. Classification (NCBI taxonomy): domain Eukaryota; kingdom Metazoa; phylum Arthropoda; class Insecta; order Hymenoptera; family Cynipidae; genus Druon; species Druon quercuslanigerum. Next base: position 14,004 of record JAAAKG020216597.1, read on the forward strand.
AAAACCTTTACCCGTGCGTTTTACCAAAGTCATAAAAGTTTTTCAATCGGAGAATTCTATAACATTACTTTAATTGCGAATATGAGACAAGATTTAAAGAAATAAAAACACTCTCAGTTTTCAAGCACGCTGCTATTCCGACATGAGTACTAAATATTATATGAAATGTATATCAAATTTTAGGTGCCGTTTATGCAAATGACTTCATATATATCTATATTCAATTGCATAATAATTTTTTTAAGAGTGGAGAAACTAGAAAAAATTTGGAATGTCCTAATATATTCAAATTTGTAACCAACTCCCATTAAGCGCCAAGACTGGGACTCGGCAGCAGAAAAGTTAGAATCAAATATGTACAAAAAAAAATATATGTACAAAATGACAGGAAATTTTTTTACACGGTTAGCTTTATAAATTTCCAACTAACTGCTTCGACTTCAAACGATTAAAAAGATTTAAAAATATTTGTTTTCACATAAATCATTTTTTAACTATACATATTCTTGTTGCAAATCACAACTAAACAATCTTTGCAGTTTATGGTGTCTTGAAAATATTCGCAATAATTAATGTTAAACTTATTAACAATTAAAAAAAAATTCATTTTTTGAATCACGTGTATCATTCTTTACTGACTTGTGGTGTGAAACAAAAAGCGACAAACTTTATCCCAGATTTTTTTAATGTGCCATGATGGACGTTGAACAGGTTATTGACGTCGACACGGTTGTGCGCAATTAATAAATACTCAAATTTGATATTGTTTTGCAGGAAATCTTTCCCTAACTTTTTTCATAATGGGTTTAAATATATCTGCTTGTGCATTTTCATCATAGTCTCTCGATGACAGCTTTGCAATTAGGATATTGTTAGTGCCTCTCATAGTTATAAACATGCGGTATTCCTCATCCAAAAATTGGTGTTCACCGTGGTAATAATCGAACCAAGTTGCTGTAAAATATTTGTCTCCACAAACTATCTTAACTTTCCTTGGTCGATAAGCAGCCTTGGGGTCATGACCTTCAACAAAGCCAATCTGTGTGAGATCCTCAAACTCTTTTGGTACGATCCCATCGCCAAACTGTACATAAACACTATAGTTCTTATATTTTTTAGAGTTATCGGGTACACTCATCCAAGTGGGTAACAGTATATTATGCTCCAAAGTATAGTAAACAGAGCCATCTTTCAGATCTACCTCAATAAAGTTTGAAGCAGCACCTAATTTCGTAGAAGAAAATTTACGTTTATGAATTTTTTGCACAGTGGTAATATGGTGGATGGTAAGAAATATTTGTTAGTTAGTAAAAAGGAAGTTTGCAGTGTATTTTTGGACATGTAAAGAAAAGATAATATTTGGACATTTTTCTCAATTTTCTTTTTAAATAGTGTTTTCTAACTTTTACACATTAGAATATATAGTGAACAGATTTGTCCCTTCATTCTTTGATGCATAAAGTTAGAAAAAATAAAATTTAAAAAAATGATAAAAAATTTATTTTCAAAATTATTTTATTTTTTTATTTCAATTATTTTAGTTTATGTAAAAATACACAAAGCTGCCAAAAAATTTTAACTTTAGACTAATTCTGTTGTTCGGACGGTAAAATCTACTTAAGTGGTAGTGACCCTGTTTTATCAGCCGTGCCTTTAAATATGAGAATCCATTATACCTCCTGACACACACATTCGTACATTTTCCAAATTTTTACAATATTCAACATTTCTAAAATTATCGAAATTCTGGAATATAAAAAAATGTTCAAATTTATTCAAATTTTCCAAATTTAAAAAAGTTTAAACTTTTCATAAATGCATAATATTTCTGAGTTTTATTAAATTTTTAAAATATCTAACTTTATTCCAATTTCAAAAATTACCATATTATTTAAATTTTCAAATTTTCTTCCATTATCAAAATCTCCATCTGGTAGAAATTATGACAATTGTCAAAATTCCTAATTGTTAGAAAATATTAATATTTTTTATGATTCTCTCAAATGTTCTAATATTTCTTAAAAGCTCAAAGTGTTAAAAATTAAAACATGTTCTCAGTTTTTTTAAATTACTAAAATTTTGATAATTTCTCAATTACCTTTAAGGTAGTTGAGCCAAAATTGATATGTATTAAGAAAAAAAATTTTTTCTATGATTTTAGGAATCAAAATATTATAACTGATTCTATTTCAAATAATAAGCATTATCTTTTGCGAAGAAGGTTGAAATTCACAAAAAAGGATTAATTCTAACCATGTTTCCTATAATTTAATTGCTACTGACCGTCGCTTCTTAACATTAAAAAAAATGATTGCATCTTAATAAATTAGGGCTACTTTTTCCGCAAAAACATTCTCTATGACTCTACTGTTTTCAATTTTAAATGCAATATTTTTTATGGCTGAAATCGTTAGAAAAATTTTTTTAAAGCAAACAGCACATTGGTAGAAAATAAAATTTTCGTAAAGTTTAAGAAATTTAAATTATATTAAAATCAAATTTAAAATCATTATTAAAGACAAATAATCAAGTGAATGTACAGAATTCCTAAATCCGAAATCAAGAATCCAATTATCAAATTTGGATCACTAAAATAATATATTCCTATTGTAATCTGAAACGAAAAAAAATTCTTTGAAAAAAAAAAAGTTTTTTTTATTCTCATCGTCTTTTTTATTTATATTATTATCAGTATCAAATAAGAATGAAAAAACGTTTGACGGTTATTGGTTGGTAGCCTTCTCATTTTTCTTTCCTGAATTTGTTTTTACACATTGTACATTGTCTGACACATTATATTATATTTAGGACAAGGCTGACCAAAGAAGGTCACTACCACTTGATAAGTCGTCGCTCGCGAGTATGGTGCTACTGACTATTTTATTTGATAGCTCAGAAAATTTCCTCGTGCAAACGTCAAAAGTACGTTTTCAAACGTCATCTAAGTTGAAAACTTAACATATTTTTCAATTTTGCTATCAGATACACACACACACACACACACACACACACCCATGAAAATGGGAAACGTATCTATTTTCAGTCTCACTTTGATTTTTGTTTTAAGCGAAGCAGAATATTGAATTAATTTCTTTATAAATAAAAACTTTAGAAAAAGGTATTGTGAAATCGCTGTTTAATTCTCTCTATTGTGGAATTAAAAAAACTTGGATGTTTAGAAACTTCAGAAATGGATAACTCAACTGAATTCTTTTAAGTTCGCATGTTTAAAGCCATTTATAATATTCGTTATAAATAATAATTTTAATAGTAAATTAAACTCACCATTAAAGTAGAGAAAAATCATGAGTTTTAGGAACAGGGCGACAATAGTAATTGCCATTTTCTTTCAATAGTCGAAATGGTACGGATGAGAAAAAGAAAACAAATTTTTGAAAGACTGCTATATATATCAACATTTATCATCTATTTATTGACTTGCTTTATTTATGCTTAAACAAAAATTTATAGTGGAATGCGGAAGATCATTTCTACCGCATTTAATTTTCAGAAAAATTATATATAGCAACAGTCTTTCTAAAAAATTAAAAATATAAAATGATTACAGAACAATACGAGCGTCTTAACAATTTATAAATGATGTAAGAAGATTTCAACAATTGGAGAATATTTCAAATATTTCCGAAGAAGTGTTTAATGTTTTTAATTGGCTTTTGCTAATTATTACGGGATTTCAATAGATTTATCGAAATTACCAATGATTTTGGGCAACATTTATTTATTTTCTCAAAGATTATAGTAGAAAGGGTGGTTAAAAATTAAAAAAGCTGCCCAAAAAAGATTTATTTTTTCACGATGTTTCATACTTTTGGATTACTTGATTTTTTTTTGCATCCGTTTAAATTTATTTGAATTCTTTCAAATTCCTTGAAAAGAATTTAATTTCTCCGAATTCTCAGACATATCTGAATTCATCTAAATAACATCAGTTTCTTTAGTTTGTCGAATTTACCAAATTTTTAGAACTTCCAGAATTTCGTAAACTTTAAAGTAATGTAAATAATTGAAGAGTATTTCATAAACTTAAAAAAATTCCATGAATTCAGAAAATTAATTGAATTTAGAAGATTTCAAATAATTTAGGTACATTCGAGAATTCAAAGGATTTCAGAAATTTAGAATATTTAAGGATTTCATTAAATTCGGTATATTAGGAGATTTCAAAATACTCGGATATTTTTAAATATTTAAGAAATTATTATGTTCAAGACTAACAGGAAATTCATAGAAGAAGAGCATTTTTAGGAAATCCAAGGAATTTATAGAATTACCTGAATTTGTAAGTGTTTAAAGAATTCAAGGAATCAGCCAAATTTGCACAGCACTAAATAAAAAATTCTTAATTTAAAGAAGATAAATCTACTTTCAAAAGCAAAAGACTGGTCACTTAATCATTTTTGTTGTTGTAAAATTTAACTATTTTGTTAAAAATGTACTTTTTTGGATTCGGAATTCTCATTCTCTGCATTAAAAATATTTTTAATACGAAAAAACGTAAAGAAAGGAGAAATGTTGCTTTCTAAATGCCCTAGAAGATTATCATTTAAACTTTTTGAAATCCCCTCAAAAAACAAATATCAAAATTTAGGCAGGGGGGTTTCAATATCAAAATTTAGTGTGGGGGTTTCAAAAAAATTAGTTTTTGTATGTTTTTAATTCTATTTTTACGATAAAACCCATAAATAGAACTATTAACAAATTATCCGCTGCAAATTAATTTATTTTTACATTCTCATCAGAGAAGGTTTTAGATTTGTGTAAAATTTGACGCAACCAGTTTTTGTGAAATATCCACGTTTTGAGATTTTTACGAATGTGCTTTTCTGATTGCATATCTGTTTATATGGCTGTATGCACTTATGTATATATGTATTTATGTAAATTAAATTTGAGCATTAGTAAAAGATCTAAAAATATATAGCTAAAAAAAATCTGCCAGCCGCTTGAAAACATTCTCATCACAACTTTTGTTTTTTAATTTCTTTATGGTCTCGTGTATGGGGTTTCAAAAAATTCATTTTTTTATATTTTGAATGCTATATTTCAACGAATTAAACCAATAAATGAACTATAATTGATTATTAATGACAAATAAAATAATTTTTCTGTCTGTATGTCTGTCTGTGAGAACGATGACTTTTGAAAGAATTGGCAGACTGGATTCTGCTGTGCTACACTACTTCATTATCTTAAAATGAAGGTCAACTTCGTTAGCCAGCTATTTTGGATAAAAATTCAAAAAGCGAGCCCATTTTTAATATTTATAATAAGTTAATATTCATATTCATGTTGCTTTTTGAATACCATAGAAGATTATCGTAGCATGTAGAATCATCAACAGTAAACACGAAAAAATTTTCTTTTACTGATATATCTTCTACAAAATAAATCACACTATTGTAGACAAATTAAAACTTATTTAATACCATTTAGCAAATAGCGCAAAAAGCAACTGACAGACAGGATTCCATATCGCTCTCCTACAATTTATAAAGTTAAGTAACGATAGATAGTGCTGGCGACGCAAATAGCACTACATCTCGTTAAAAAATGGAGCGGTTATAAGGCGAAGGATGTTTCAGCCAAGGTTAAAAATCAGTATTATTTTCGATTCATGTAAAGTTTATCTGGCAAGTTTAATTTTTGTTGCGCTGAATCATGGGCACAGCTGTGTAGTATTTTTAGATTCCTAATAATAAAATATGCTACTTGCTTCCAGTTATCCAAAAATAAAATTGTATTTCAAATCCAAATGTTTAATTACAGAAAGAAACAGACATAATATACAATAATTATTGTTAAACTTATTAACAATTTGAAAAAATTATTTTTTGAATCACGTGTATCTTTCTTCACTGACTTTTGGTATGAAACAAAAAGCGAAAAACTTTATCCCAGATTTTTTTTAAGTTCCATGATGGACCTTGAACAGGTTATTCATGTCGAGCACGTTTTGCGAGGTGAATATATTCATCATTTTGCAATCTTTTTGGAGGAAATCTTTCCCTAACTATTTGCATAACGGGTCTAAATATTTCTGCTTGTGCATTTGCATCATAGTCTCTCGATGACAACTTTCCAGTGAGGATATTGTTAGTGCCCCTTATAGTTATAAACATGCGGTATTCCTCATTTAAAAATTGCTGTTCACCGTGGAAATCATCGAACCAAGTTGCTGTTAAATATTTAGCTCCAGAAACTATCTTAACTTTCTTTGGTCGATAAGCAGCATTAGGGTCATGACCTTCAACGAAGCCAATCTGTATAAACGCCTCAAACTCTTTTGGTACAATCCCTTCGCCAAACTGCACATAAACTCTGTAGTGGTCATATTTTTGAGAGTTATCCGGTACACTCATCCAAGTGGGGAACCCTCTCTTATGTTCCAAAGTATAGTAAACAGAGCCATCTTTCAGATCCACCTCAATAAAGTTTGAAGCAGCACCTAAGTTTGTAGAAAAAAATGTACGTTTATGAATTGTTTGCACAGTGGTAATGTGGTAATATGGTGCAAAGAGACTCTACGGAGATAAAAGTTTTCAGTGCAATAGATTTCGAAATGAAAATTTTTTGAATAATGATAAAAAAATTAACTTTTTAAAATATTGAATTTATAAAAATTATCAAAACTGAAGCATGTCCTGATTATATTCGTCTCACAAAAATTTGTTTTGAAAATTGGTCTTAAAAACATCAGCGAATTTAAAATAAGAAAAGCTCATATTTAAAAAAAATATATCGATTTGGTAATAACTTCTTGCAAAACTGAATTTCCCTTTTTACACGATAAAGTTTAAATTTCACCCGTAAAGTACAATAAAAAACAATAGTATTTGAAATCAACGGATGTGGAAGTGGAAGCTGACAATAATATGGATACATAAGATTATTTTTAAATTGTTTAAACAATTCATAATTGTTTTAATTCAAGCTTTACAGATAGAACTGGCTTGAATTAATAACAGCCTTAACGAATGATAGTAATAATGTTTTTGGCTTAAGAGAATAATGCCAAGATTAATTTAATAGTTCTGAAGTTTAAGAAAAAAGGTAAAGAAAAATCTAGTATTTTAAATTCATTTACACAATGTCACTCATTGCATGGATTAGTCCAGGCTATCTGGCTTCAGCCTAATGTATTTTTTCGACTAAAGTACAGCCTGGATTTCACTTTCAAAATATCTTTAAATACTGGTGTTGAACAAAACCTCGCGTTATCCACCCGTGATTCTTTCGGCAACACTGTTTAAATTATTATTATTATTATTTCACCATTAGGCCGTTTCCATTTCGGGGTAGGCGTGACTCCCTCGGTAGGGAGAGGAGTATTGTGAGAAAGGGGTTAAAAAATTTTTAGATTGATCTGGAATTCTCGCGTTATTTATTTAAATAACACGTTTACTCCGCAACACTGCTCCGACCCAGGTTGCTGATCACTCTCTCTAGCAATCAAACCAAGTGAAGATGCTAACAAAGTCGTTATGTGAGGATGCCCACTTGGGTCCATTAGTATCCAAGGCCTTGTTTCAGGCGACATTCCCCCTACTGAGACTCTTCTTGTTAACTATTTTCCATTATACTTTTCTGTCCTAGTATACTTCTCTAACTTTTTGAACGTCCATGCATTTTTTCATGCAGGCTCTCGTGTTTCTATGGCTTCTTATGAGCCTTCTAACTAGGGCCTCATTCGCACATTCTAACCATTCCTTCCGCGGTCTGCCTCTGGCACGCTGCCATTTACTTTACCTTGACATACCTGTTTCGTTAATCGTCCATCTTTCAGTCTCTCAACGTGCACGAACCATGTTAACAGATTTCTTTCCCATGTGTCAACTAGAGTTTCTTCCGCACCACATTCCTTAAGGATTATCTTACTTTGTCCATCAGAGTTTTCCCGCATATTATGCGCAGGAATCTCATGTCGATCGCGTTCATTTTACTATTATCTTTTTCTTGATATGTCCATGTCTCGCTGCCGTATAGTACAGTTGGTACAAAAATGGAATTATG
>JAAAKG020216608.1:0-22032 GCA_010014905.2 Druon quercuslanigerum
AGAGATATTACTTTTTAATTATAAAAAGACCGTTGGAAACCCAGAAATTAGTCTTCAAATGTAGGTTAACATTGGCGCAGCATATTTCATTGACAGATATCGCGTGTATCTCATTCTTTTACGCATCCGGGCTTACCTATTACTATTTTTCAAGTATATTGACAAATTCCAATCCAACATTTTACTAGATATAAAGTATATTTCTAAACTATGCCAATGAAATGTTTCGAATCGACGAAAATTCAAATGGAGCATTCGACTTCTTGCGGCTATTCTATCAGAAAGTATTGTTAACAATTATTACTGATATTTAATATGCCTGGATTCGCATACAAATAATGTCCATACAATTTATGTACAAAGATCTTTAAAAATAATTAAAAATAAAATAAATCTTAAAACTCAACTGGGGTTGCAAATATTAGCCGATTTTTTACTATCTTTTTTTTATTTACTCGTAATTATGTAACGAGGCTAATGCAGTCTATTAAAATTGAATTAATTTATATTGTACAACATTTTAATTTTTCTGAGCTGTGTCTAATCTCAAACAATGGGAAGGTCGCGCGAGGCCAAAAACCTTTCGCCGAACAAAATACCACCTGGCGAAAGGGTACCGGTTTCTAGACAATGCCTGACCCAGACTGACTGTCCCCTGATGACGTCTTTATTGCGGGCAATTTTTTCATAGTTTTTTTCCTATGCACCCTTTTTCCTGAAAAAAAATATTTCTCTCACAAGCTCCACCCTTTGAGGCATACTTACCATATTACTGTCTCTCTCGCACACTCAACTCAGGATTCCCACGGGTGTCCCCAGCCCTCTTAATTTTACAGGAGAAGCGATTGAAGAGTCGTTCCAGTACAGGAACTCCATAAGATGGTCTCACTTTGCAGATTAATATCAATTGGAATTTTTCAGATGTCAAGAAGACACTTTTCATCTGAGCTAAGATCCGTAGTGTTTACTGCTGGAATATTCGGCGACTCAACAGCATTAAAATTCATGATTGGTAAATATTGGCATGACATTTCATTTCCCTGAAGCCCAAAAAGAACCCACTGTAGCGGTCTTTCTAGAGTCGTCTCAAATCTCCTTATAATGCCATTGTTTTTTCCAGTGTTAGTAGGGCATCCATTGCACCCGACGCAATCTAATTCATAGAGATCAATGAGATCAATCGCTTTCTCTAAGAAATAATCTAATATAGCATCTGAGGTGCATTTAGCATTTGACGCATGGCCTAAGTATAAACTACCCGATTCTTGAATTAGAGATATGTGCTCTTCTACTTTTGATGATTGCCATAATATCCCGTCATCTATCGCGTCGATAAATTAAACTGGTTCTTTCTATCTTCAAAGTAAAACGCTTTTATTTTTAACGTGTCGAAAAATCTTCTATTTGCAGTTCTTGACGAGCTTTCTTCCTTTCACGATAAACTTTAATCCTGTTAAAAGGAACGTATTTGCTAAAACAGCCGCAAATGTGGGACACTTTATCCTGGTTGATCCTGTTAATGGAGTGCCATCTGAATCCAATCTTTCTCCTCATCTTCTTCAACCGCATCATCTTTCTTATCTTCACATCTGTCATGGATAGACGATTAACCAATTAGAATATTGCAAACATTGTGCAATGGAATTTCCAGTTTTTTTCGTTTTTTTTTTATAGATTCTTCCTCATCGATAGGTGATGCGACTGTAACTGGATGCTTCACTTGATCTTCAGAATGTGCAGCTCTTGTGAGACGTTCATATACTAAATTCCTTTTTCTGTCATTTCTCTGATTCGATAGTAAAACCCTGTCAGATTCAGAAATTTTCACTTAAAAAGAACAAGAGTATATTTCGCATTTGCAAGCGGCTATATTGAAAACCCCTCGTTATAAAAAAAATTTAACTTGCCTACGAAGGTTGGGTTATTTTGGTCTCTAAAATATGACTTTTTATAATTGGAAACTGCACTATGATCGTCTTCGATCATTTTCGGTATTCTTCGATCTAAAATTATTGGAATCTAAGTTCGGCTCCAAAATTTCTTTTCTTTTATACATCTTTTCGAACTCCAAGTAACAGTATTTTATTACATCTAAATGAGTGGGTATCTTTCTGCTTTTAAATTCACAGTATTAACAAAGAATCTCACACTTTTCCGACTTATTCTAAGACATTTTCACGAAATAAAAGGCGAATTATCGCGAAATACCCCATTGAAGATTAACATCACATTACATATGGTGAACACAAGGCAAGCATGAAACAGATGTAGTGCCATATTGACTGAAACAAGAGACAAAGCTGGGCATATTCAAACCATATTCAAATATGATCAGTCGGGATTACTTATAAAAGTATCTTACCTTTTCCATATTAGAGAAGTATGAAAATAGAGTTTTAATGTAAAATTACTATTTTTTGGACTTATATTCCGATATTTATTGTTAAAATGTATGACGTGGGATCATAAAATATTTTTAACAGAGCATAATCTAAGCAAATTTCAGAACTGCACACTTTCCATTCAGAACTGCACACTTGTGCAGAGCTGCACGTTAGATTATGCTCTGATTTTTAATATCAACCATACTAAAAATATAAATATGACAATATACGAGCCAACTTTTAATCGTTATTTGAAATAAAAATAACAACTTTTGTCCTTGGACTAATAAGAAATATGAAAATTTTTGTGAATTTTATGATTATCTGTCAATTTAATGAGAACACGCGAATACTGGACGTTATTTCATTTGACCTACGTTAAGCATGTATATATTTAGACACAATATGCATTTTCTACCACTTATTAAAGTCAGAAAAACAATATTTGGACTTTTGGTGGTTAAAAGTATCTAATATTTTGTGAATTTTATGATTATCTGTCAATTAAACATGAACGCGCGAACACAGGACATTTTTTGATTTGGTCTATACTAAGCTGGTATATATGGGTAATTCTTCACAGACAGGGCACTTTGGTGTCCATGGATTATATTATTAAATATACTACATAGTTGTAATATTTTAAAACTTTGTACAGATCTTCATTTTAGTATCTCATGACAAGTTCCATGAGACCAATTTTGAAGTCACGTAGGAAATAAATAATGAGCCACTTTAAAATTTATGTGTAAAAATCCTTAAGTTAGACCCAAAAAGTATAATCTTTATCATTAATATTTTAATTTGAATGTAATATACACTACATATGCAAGCAAATATGAGTGTCTTCGGAAATATTCTTGAGGTTACGTCGATACATAAGCAGCCCTCGTTTGATAAGTAGGAATACCTTTTTGGGTCCTGCTTGGACGTCAGATTGTATCTGACTACTCATCCTCTAAGATTTGGAAGTAAAAATTAGGAGCTTTCTACGAAAATAAAAAAACGGTCAATAAAACATTCCGTATTTTTTTTTAGTATCCATCGACGTAACAAGCGGTAAGTTTTATATTTCTCAACATGAGCAACACTTTTTTTGTTGTTTCCTATCGAAGTAACATCCACTGACGTAACATCCATCGACGTAATATCCATCGACGTGACCATAGTCTCATGTTGTGATCTCAGATGAAAATATGTCTGCACGTCAAGGGCCAAACAATAACACCAATTGCATGGAACTAAACATAATATTTTTTATTAAGTCGGCAAAAGTGATTTTTTACCATAAATGTATTTATATATAATTTTTCTTACAAAGCTATTTAACTAAATAATGGAAAATAACGGTGAAAAATAATTTTTATCTAAAATGGTTTAATCAATAAGTACAAAATAAAAATTTCTTTCACAAGCCTTTAAAATAAATTTGTGGCAAGAATACTTTTATAAGTTCTTAGTTTGATAACAATGAACCTAATTTTCACTAAAAAGAATCATTTTGAAAAAATATTTTTTTAAAATTTTCTTTTTTCGAAAGTGCCATCTACGTGGAGAATTACCCATATATGAATACAATGTGCATTTTTTATCGCTTATCTGGTTCAAAAACAACCATTTTGAGCCTTTGTCGATCGGAAATTTTTGCCTTTACAGGCAAACTGAAAAACAAACTTACTGTTTCTAGCTCCCTATTTCTTATGGAAAACGGAAGCCCCTCTATCTCTCTCTTTCAACCCATTTCATTCCTTCCATTTCTTACAACCAAAAAACAAAGCAAAAGAACAAGCGTACAAAGCCGCTCAGCTAGGAATAGTTTGATCACTCTCCTCTGTTTCACTGTTTCTCCTTTACTCTCAAACCCGTTTGCACTCACATACTGCACTTCGCTTCACTTTTTACCCTTCATTTCTTTCCTTGCTTTCTCTTCTCCCTCTCGTTCTTCTTTTCCTCTTTCCCGTCTCCTTCCTCCGTGCTGATCATCACAATGCATCCCGCTTCCTCGTCGTAGCTCCAAATTGTGTCTCCTACTTTCGCCTATAGTAATTTTATCAGTACTTTGACACCAGCTCGCTCAAGCCTTACCCTATCTTCACTTATCCAATCCTGCATCATATTTTCTCTTTCAGTTGTATAGTATTTCTGCGACAATCCAGGGCCCTTCAATTTCCCACTTCCTCTCATTATTTCTGCCCTGTTCTGCGCTGTCCTCAACCTTAGCATTCTTGCATCGTCTATCTACCAAGAATTCTTAATATTGGGGGTCTTTTGTGTCCAGGCCACCAACAATTCAGCCACTCTTGTTACATCTTTCTCTTCCGTCCTGACGCTCATCACTCATATGATTTTCCCTCTCCACGCGCTTTCTTCTCTCTCCGTTTTATATTCTGTCTCACTTAGTTTTCTTGGCTAGTTTCTCCATGTCACTTCATTCTCGCCCGTCTGGCATCCTACGTCGCAGCCTTTCAACCTTCTCGTCTCCTTCTCCTTTTCTTGCACTTCACTCCTCTTCATTTTTGTTCGTACTGACAAAGATATTGTACTGACGTCATACCCTCTTTTGGCGGATTCGCGTTTGATATGCAATGTTGTTATTGATTGTTGTTCAGACGGATCTCCTGATTCCGAATCTGCGTGATACCTCTCTGGCATTTATAGCATTCTCGAGATATAAGCAATTAATTAAATTTTCATTATCAATTAATGATTAAATTACTGTTCAATATTTAAATAACTTTTCTTTCGCGTCTTTGTAGATGAAAATATAAGGAATAAAAGTTCTCCTGCCACTTATTCAATAAGATCAATAGTTTTTGCAAAAAAGCGTAATAGGTAAATTAATGGACAAAAATTATTTGAAAAAAGTTTGGGTACAATAGAAAATATGAGTTGAAAAGAACAATTTTTATAATACACGCTATCTCTCTACAGTTAATAATTTGAAGGATAGAAGGGTTTTAATTTACGAACGGAAAATGCTTTTTAATTAATAGTCCTGTTTTTCGAAAGGAATTTCTTTCATTACGAAACTTTTAACACAAACGCCTTCTTTACTTACTAATAAACATAATTTTGTATAAAGTAGATGAAAAATCAAATATTTTAATATAATTAGGCTTCGATGCTTAAACAGTATTTTTAACTTGACACGGCTTCACAGGAAAAAGACATAAAGGAATCAAAATTGACACAGTGCTTCTTTTAAGCTTTCTAATAGCAGTGATATAATTTGTAATCGAAATCCATTAAAATCCGCACCTGTAAAGATAGCGAAAAGATCTTAAATGAAATCGCATCTAACTTTGTTTCCATACATCCTACGTGATTAGAATAAAGTTTTTAGATCGCCTGTCATTAGGTGCAATAGGCTGGCTACTCCCTGGTGGGCTGGCATGGGCGCGTAGCGTGAACTTTTGCACAGATGGGTCAAAATGCAAAGGCGCAGGCTTAGATACTTTATGCTGCCATAAGTACACAGCTAAAGTATATAAGTATACGCCTTTACATTTTGACCTTTACCTTTACATTTTTGGTTAAAGTAATTTAAAGTAGGTTAAAGTAATTTTAAGCCAACTAAGTTTAAAGTATGTTATTTTAAGTAAATTAAATTAAAGTTCTGGCGAAAAAGTCGACTTTTTTCATCGGGTAATTATTTTAAACAAATTTTTTTTTAAAAGCACCCTTCAACAGAGATTTTCAAACTGAACATTTGGTGAATTATTTCAAGCACTCCTGAATTTTAATAGTCCTACTTTCAAACTGATCTAAATTTATACGAATTTTATCTTTCTGAATTAATGATTTAAGTATTAAAAAAAAAGTACATTTCTAATCCTGCAACTTTAAACAATTCAAAGTTGTTACCTAATATTTTGAAATGTTTTATTATAAAATTATCAAACGGCTGTGAGTACATTTGTTGTCGATGAAAAAATTATATTGGGAAATTAGTGTGTCTTTTTTGATAAAACGAAAAAACTTTTGACTACAGGCAGAATGCTGCAGGCAGAAAGTGCTGACAACAATGCAAAATGCAAATGATGTGTATATTATCCTTGGTATTTATGATGATGTTACGAACTCTTACTTAAGCATAAACATAAAAGATTATTTAGTTACAGTATCAAGTCCTTAATTTATAAGTACGATGCTGCATTATAGTCAAAAAATAATTTACAATAGTAACCAAATTTTATGTTTAGATTACTTTTTTAGTTTTTTATTATTGATTGACATTTCTTTCTATTTCTATTCGTCTGGAAAAATAGTTTAATTTCAAGAGTTCAAATTTGACCGAAAATTTTTAAAAAACTGCAAATGGATCGGAAATTTTGTAAACTGGCGAATCGAGTACAACGTGGCCGTTCTAGTCAAAGAACAAAATTTCCCGCTTGTTCCACGGTCAATGAATTTTAAAAACTCGAACTCTAAAGCTAACAATTTTTTCATTATAAATACTAAAAATTGGGATGTAGATTAACGCACTCAAAGTGGAACTCTTTAATTAAAAAAAAATTGTTATAAAGATTTTTAATTCAAAAATGTTGTATTCAAATCCTCAATAATTTACACGTATAAAATAACAGCTATTAACATTAAAGATTCAGATTTAGATTCACGTTTTAAAATAAATTAAACACTTCTTAAATTAAAAGTTAAATTATTTTTATTTTAAATAGTTTAAAAGGCCTCAAAATGCTTAATTTTTTTTCATTCATCAAACATCTGCATGTTGTTTTGAATTTGTTAAAATTTTACATTATTTTTAATGTTTTAGAACTTCTAAGCATCCTTTTATATGATTGGAATTTATTTCTAACGTTTTTCCTATAAATTAAAAAAGAATCCTGAAACAAACAAAATTCACCTAAAATTTTCCACATTCATTTTTTATATTTTTGTAAATCTATTTAAATATTCTCTTTAAACTAATTTTTTAAAAGTAAAAATCGGTTTTAGTTTTCCAAGAAAAGGATTTTTATTCGAAAATCTTTTCAAAATTCTTAAAAAGCTTCTAAATTTTTTGTTCGAATTCTTCAAAAATCTATATTTTGTTTTAAATTAGGCCGTGTGCTATTTGCACCGAAACTTTGGTATGAATAGCCGGTCATTTATACATCAAAATTCACCAAATTTAGTTACAAATTCATTTTATATATAGAGAGAAATTAAAATTGTAACGTTAAAAGTTTAGTATTTTTGTTGAGTTTTGAATATTTAATTTATATTTACTGATTTTTAATGAAAAGTCATATATTTCTAAATTAAAGAATTTCAAATTTAATGGCTTTAAAATGGAATATTTTAGACTAAAATAATTTTTAAATTTAATAAAAGCCTTTAATTATTAATATATTATTTTGAAGTTGTTTTCAAATTGAAAATAGTTCCTAAAGATTCAGTCGGGCGTTTATATTTGTTTAACTAATAATACTTACCAATTGAAACGTATTAAATTTTAACGTTAAAAACCTGCTAATTCTAAAATTGTAAACTGATTCCGAATCGGTTAGTAAAATCATTTATTATTTACTTTTTAAATCTTAAAGTATAGTTCAATGTAAAAAATCACTAGAACATCTAAAGAAATAATTTCTAAATAATGTATCTACATTTATTTTTTATGGTAGCTGAGTTCAATAAAATAGCATGAAAAAACTTTTTTTTCAACACCCATCTCGAAATTTAGGACTTCCATGCTTCTAAATGATATGAAAAGTGCTTCAATCCAACAGACCGTGCGGGAATAATAATGGCGCATGCGCACTTTGACACATGTCTACTTTGCGAAACGACGCAATGGACGCGCATGCGCATTTTAGAGATGCTTAACTTTGCACACTGTTAAAATAAAAATATTCTTTAAAAAATGTCCGAGTCTCGGGACGCATGGTTGAAGGAGAACTTCGAATACAAGGCATTAAAGGAATTCACGAAAGTCATGGAATTCACTGAACTAATGGAATGCGTGGAATTCAGGGAGTTCACAGAATTTATGGAATTCACGGAATTCATGGTATTACCGGTATTCATGGAATTCTTGGAATTCGTAGAATTCACGGATTTCATGGGATTCAAGAAGTTAAGCAATTAATGGAATTCGGTGAATTACTTTAAAAAACGTTAAAATAAAAAAGTGCTAAATAATTTTCTCAGGTGGTTTTTGCAATAAATAGCCTGTGCGCTAATCTCTGACTCGCACTTCGA
Organism: Druon quercuslanigerum; assembly: GCA_010014905.2. Taxonomy (NCBI): domain Eukaryota; kingdom Metazoa; phylum Arthropoda; class Insecta; order Hymenoptera; family Cynipidae; genus Druon; species Druon quercuslanigerum. The sequence goes on from JAAAKG020216608.1 coordinate 8,592, forward strand.
GCTTGCGGCTCATGCTGCAAGTTTTACACTCTTCGGCAATCGCCCATTTTGCGCACTTGTATTACAAAAAGCTATTACTTCGATCATTTTTATTTGCACACGGCTTCGCATGTGTACTATATACCGATTCTGAATAAAGAATTGTGTAACTCTAAATATTATAATACAATTTTCGAAATAACCTCTAGAATTTCGATGTGTATAAATTTTTAAAGAACTACGTAGAAAATAATCTCCACTGGAGAAGAGTTTAAATGTGAATCAATGGTTGCCCACTTGCGATGCACAGTAGGGTAAAAATTGACTTATGTTTCAGGCATATCGCACAGGACTTAATAATGACTAAGCGTAAACTAAATTACTTTAATGCAAACAACGTACTACAAACCACAAGCCCACACAACCCAACCCTACATATCACAAACCTAATTATCCCAAGCACACAAATCCCAAGCCCGCCAATCCTAAGCCCGCAAACCCCAAGCTCAGAAAAACCTACTCCAAAAAACCTGGTTCCACAAAATTCCAAGTTATGTTTAACCTTAGTCATTATTAACTGATGTGCGTCATGGTTGAAACATAAGGTACACGGAAAAAAATCCGGGTGCAGGGGGGTACCAAGTACCCTGGAATCAATGTCATCCGCGTGGACTGGACGTATATCGGTCCGAAAATGGAACTGCGGCAGTTCAATTTTCTTGGGACCAGCTTGATTCGGCTAGCGAACGCCCAACGTACCAGTATCAAGAAAACTGCTTCTGCGTTTGCGGGACTAGAGCAATCCCCCCTGAACCCGGATTTTTTCCGTGTATAAAAAGATATACCCTTCTCTATGTATATTTACAAAATAAAATAAAAATTTCGTATTCTCTGCAGATGTAGGTTAAATAGGTCAGTCTTCTGAGCATTCAAAGAACATTTCATTCGGGTCGGTAAATGTTTGCGGCGCCTAGTGATTTTTGTCCATTTGGCTAAACTTGGGAGTTGTGTTTCTCCATATAAAAGTATGTAGGAAAAAAATCAATTTCCATCAGAAGATATTTATTTAAACCCGCTTACGTTAACTTTCTGATTGGTCGCCGGAATTTCCGCAACCCATCAAAAAGCCACCGAATCACCCGGCGGAAAGAAACCCGTTATCATGTAAATATACTTAACATTACGTCGGCGGGCCGACTATAGACCTTATAGTACATGGACTGCTACTATCCCTATCTTCCCCAGCAAAAGCGCGTGGTCCAACATTTTCGTTTCTGGACTCATAATCTACAGGGGATAATCTATTAACGTAACATAAGTTTGTTTTCGTCGAAAAATCAATTTCGGAAAGTGCAATTGAATGGTCGAAAAGCGTTGTATGCGCATGAAATAAAATAATAACCAACTTTATTCACGCTTGCCCACTCTTGTCCGTGATTGGGCGTTTACACAGCGTTAAGCGCACATCGCTAGTCTAACCCTTTTGACATAATTTTCCCAAAAGTCTCAGTATTTCAATACGCATGTTATTGATGGACTTAATGTTCCATGCAAGGTTTGGGGCCGCTACTTTAATAGTCTTTTATAGCGGCGTGCTGAGCGACGGACGGACGTAGAAACTTTAAGATGAACGAATTATCAGACGGAATGAAGCTAACGCACTTTATTCTTATAGATTGTTGTGAGTTAAATATGTGTAATTGAATTTAGGTCCAAATTCCTTAAGCTGTGAAACTAACTTTACTTTTATACTTAAACAGAATAATTTTTCATTTTAGGATCCTGACAAGCCACTCCGTAAACCTCATAACAAGTCGCAAGCGATGACCCTGGTTTCACGAAAAGCCAAAGAAATTTTGAATGACCCTGAAGTTCGATTACGTCTACCCCGCACAAAGTCAGTGGCTATGTCTGTTTGCTCAAATATAGATTATGAAGATGAAATTTTGGACTCGAAAAAGTTTTCCAATGCCACAAAACTTACAGAGACCCCGGCTTCTAACAAAAACGCAGTACAAAATGTACTAGATACGACAACAGACAGCGCTACACTTTTTAACTCAATTTTGGAAGAGGCTGCGAAAAAAGTTGATCAAGGTTGCAATGTGTTAATGAAACACTCGTCAAAACAAAATAACACAGCTTGGGATGCAGATGTCATTGTGCTGACAGGCGAGGAAGTTCAGCCTATCGATCCTTGTTTCCTTTTATCGGATCTTGCTACATCTAGTTCTAGTTCTCGTTCTAGTTCAAGTACTACTGATGGAAGTGACGGAAACTTTGGTGCTAGTAACACGAACCTTACTGCGGCTCAAAAGGATATTGTTTCTTTGCCGAATTCCATTTCAAATCAGTGCGACAGTAAACCCGTTCTAAACTCTAATGGTCTAGCAAACAAATATCCCGTGAACTTTATGAATCATTCCAATGATGCTATTCAGGAAATCACTTCAAGATTAGCGACCGTTAATACTTTGGAACAAAGTCTCGAGAGGGAGAAGGCGAAACTAAAACAGCAAGTCGACGAATACTATTCTTCATGTGGTGCTTCCCGTTTACATATCAATAAAAACGACACGTCTACCAATCCACGGTGTGCAGCTAATTTTTCCAAGGCGATTGAAGATAAATAATATTTCTCGAAAGTATGATAATTTTAGCATTGACATAATAATATTAAATCTTCTATGGCTCATCTATTTATTTTAACTTGGCTACTTCTAAATATTCGTATTTAAACTGCAGTAATTGAATTTCTCCTTATCTTAAGAAAAAGGGTTACTTCGTATAATGATTTGGCACCAAATAAATCCTTTCTGCGACCGATGATATTTATGAATGTTGAATCCTAGATTCTTTCTTATGTCTTACGTTCTACATAAATTAAAATAAAATTGAGCCAAAAACCATTTTTAAATCAAAATTTATTTTATTGATACTTCTTGCTCAATCCTTAACGTTTCGGCGCAATGCGTACCCTTTTCAGAAGGTTTTCACCTGAGTTATCGAAATTTGAATTATTCAAAAACGTCAGATTAATGTCATTGATTAAAAAACAATATAAAAACCCATATCATTGGAGATTTATCAATCAATATTTTTTTTATAAGTCAAATTTTAAAAAACAATAAATGCAGGTTTTAATAAAGGCTCAAAAACTAAATGAAACTTTTAATCTGTTAATGGCTACATTTAAAAAAAAAAATTGAAAAGGAGTCTTTATCGTAGGTTAGGAACGACGAACAAAAATCGGCCTTTCGTCCTTCCTAACCTATAAAGAAGATTCCTTTTCAATTTTTAAAAAAATGTACTCATTAATAGATTAAAAGTCTCATTTATTTTTTGAGACTTTATTAAAACCTGTATTTTTTTGAAATTTGACTTATGAAACAAATTTTGACAGATAAATCTCCAATGACATGGTTTTTTATTTTGTTTTTTACTCTGCGACATTAATCTGATGTTTTTGATCAACTCAAACTTCGATAACTCACGTTAAAACCTTTTGAAAAAGGTACGCATTGTACGGAAACGGTAATAATTGAGAGAGGAGTTTCAATAAAATAAATTTTGAGTTAAAAAATGGTTTTTGGCTCAATTTTATTTTAATTTATGTGTACCGTAAGACATAAGAAAGAATGAAGGATTCAACATTCATAACGGGTTTCTTGTAAGTTATACCTATTTTGTGTTTTTTATATTTTCAATTAAACAATGTTTCGTATTTTTTCTGTTTTTATCTTTTAAGTATTAAAAGCTTTTCTGGAAAAGAGATAATATGGAACACTAATAAAAATTTCATCTGAATACTTTTTGAAAATGTACAATTGCCGTTCATGTGATTTTAGGAATCATCAAATTATTCTGGTTTAAACGATTTTCTTCATTTCTAAGTGTACTATCCATAGGTATATTTTTCCCAGTTAGGTATGGAATGAAACACTAATTTTATTTTAAGGGAATGTAACATATATCGGATTCCTACCTTACCGATTTTTTGGTGGTAGCTACTTAAACTTTTAATTCGATATCTCATTTTACGTGAGCAGAAGTAGCTCCAAAACAATATCGGTAACTGTTACATGGCCTTAAGAGAGAAAGCTGAGTATCTATCAGTATTGACAATATGATAAGTTTAATTAGACTGTAGAGTGAATATTGAAAAATTGTTTTTTTACAAAAATGTTTTAATTCTGATTTCAAAGTCGACGTTGCTGATTTTGACTAATATGTTTGAAATAACCTTATGTTTCGAAAATATAAGTAAAAGTTGAAAGTTGGAAGTGCATGGAGTTTAAGGGTGTACACTACGTAAAATCAATCTTAAAAGTTGCGTATCTTTAAAATGATTTATAAAATCGACAAAAAAATATCTGTTATTAATTTCTGGAAATGTTGATGGAGGATTCTAAGCACACATCAGAAAAAACTAATTCAGGGTCAGAAAAAACGAATTTAGGTTAAAATTGTTTATTTAACAGTAGTTATTTAATGGTTAAGTTTTTTTTCCTCAGGGAAAAGTTACAATTTTTATTTAATCCTAATGATAAAGGTCTCATTTTTTTCTTCGAAGGATTCTCTAACTTTATATTTGGTTTGATTGTATTTAAAAAAATTAATTGAGAAATCATACAGGCCTTGATCATTAGAAATAAATAAGAATTGTAACCTTTCCCTAAAGAGAATGAAAAATCTAAAACTCTAAATAACTATTGTTGAATAAACAATTTTAAGCTGAATTATTTTTTATAAAATACACTTAGAAGCTTCCGTGAAGATTTCCGGAAATCAATAATAGATCTATTTTTGTTGATTTTATAAATCATTCTAAAGATTGGCGTCTTTTGAGATTGATTGTACGTAGCGTATATCCTTAAGTGGATTGTCTCATATTTATGATGGATAGAAATGTCAATCTTTCAATTTTTACATTAGAACTGTACCCTCTTTCTTTAAAAAGACATTCGTTGTCAGTATTAGCAGTCTTCGCTTTTGAAAACCGCAGTAATGTCTGATGGAAGACCCGTTAAAGTGTAAAGAAAACTAATTTATGTGCATTTTAGGAAATAGATCTTCCGTGCCTAAAAAAATGAAAACTGCAAAATATTTCACTCGTCTAAAACGTCAAACGAATGAAACTTAGTCAATCGACTAACGAACGATAGAATTAATTTGAAATCATAAGCGAAACAGCTGAAGATCATATTCTTTTGTTTAAAGTTTTCAATTAACTTTTCGTTTGCCTAACCTATCAATATCAGGCTCTAATTTTAGACTATAGTCTCAGAAGCTAGCGAAATCTTGTAAAATTATACGGCGCGGGTTAACGCACTATTTTTTTATGCAATTTATATAGAAATTTATCTTCTTTTTGAAGCCTAGTTTAAAACCGGATGGATGGCATATATGAATCTCAAGTGTACCTAATAATATTTACCCCCAAGAGCATTAATTCATTCCCACTAAGTAACTGCACACTGTCTCTATTCCACTGAACAACTTAATTGACGTTGGTTAGATGGAGAATGTATGTTCTAGGGTGTAAATTCGACGAACAAACGATTTAAAGATATTTGTGACTACTCTACATTAGCGCACAAACATCTTCGATAAATGTAATTGACGTTTAAACAATACCTTGATCGTTTCCGGTGCGTAAGCAATTTCAATTGCTGTTGTAAAGATTATCTCATCTTAAGAAAATGCAATCCTATCTTACGGTTGCAGCAAGTACTATTTCTAAGCTTTTTCTGAATATAAAATAATTAAAATATCTTCTTTCAATAGCGTAAATCCCAATAAAAACTGTAGATTTTAGGTTATAAATAAGGTTCTTCTTCTTGTGTATATCAAATAGCATTTCACAGGTTTATTTTAAAATCGGTAGAAACCGAATGAGGCAAATATAAAAGTACGGCCATACGTGTATATTATTAAATGTGAAAAAATAATGTCAGTTAAAATGCATAACTTATTAATGAACACGCCCACAGTAATAATATAGAATGATTTTCAGAAGCTCTTCATCATGTTCATGAAGAGACATCGGCAGTTTTAGGAAGCTGATTTCAAGTGTTTATTTATGCCTGAATATGCGGAATAATTGAAAAGATATTGGCCTGATATTTAAATAATATCTTATTCAATAAGTTATTGAAGCTTCATTTTCCGACATAATTTTCTCCAAGCTCTGTGCACTTATTCCATTGCCTTATATGGAGCCCTATTCGTCATGGTCTGCAAATTACGCTTTTACAGCCGCTATGACCACCATATCTGTGAACATTTTTGTCCTGCTAATTGTTTTTTCAGGTTTGCGAACAGGTGGTAGTCGACGAGGGTCAAATCTGGAGAATACGCTTATCAGTCCAGCTCTTCAATTTCAGAGATTACTATTCGCGACGTATGAACCAGTGCATTGTATTATCTGCCAGAATTGAGTAGATGTGGTGACATTTTTTGTGGGCTTTGTTTAAATATCTGGCTGCTGAAGTTGGAACTGAGCTCTAAATAATTTTTCTGCTGATTACTGAAGACTGTTAATTCTGTTATAAATATTCAGTATTCTTAAATCGTTCTATCGTTTCTTCTCATCAGTATGGATGTTTTTTTTTTTTGTAAAAATAGTTAACAAGCAAAGACCATGAAGTTTCCCAATGATTTAACATGAAAAAAGTCGGCCTTTTGTAAATCCAATATTTAAACGCGATAGGATAATACAAATATTTCCACATTTCATTATATTCTTTAGAATTCGTCAGAGAATAATAATCCATCATAAACTTTGAGGATCATAAAACGAAAGTTTTTTCATAAATGATCGTTAATTAGTAACTTAACATTACCTATATTTAAATTCATTTTAAATTGTTTAAGGAATTTTAATTCGTTTAAACATTTTTTTTTCAGGTAAGTAGCGAAATGAACTTATTTTCTTATCTTCTTCGGATAGCATCCTCTGTAGATCTTACTTCCTGAATGCGGCTCTCAGGCACTCCTAGGTATAGGTAGGTCTCTCCATCGACAACGGCGTTCGTACACGTTACCTCAGGGTCTTCAGGAATGCCAGAAATTCGTTCTCGATTCAGATGAATCTCGGCACGTTTGTCCATTTTGAAGTCCATACTATACTTAAAGCACTCTGAAGCTGATTTCCTTTAAAATCATAGACCTTCTGGTCATTCATGTAAAATAAGTGATATTACGATCGCGATGACTAGTCTCGCCGCAGAGGTACCCAGGAGAATCACGTAATGCAAAATATAGTGGCAGAAGAGTGATTCAAGAAAGGAGATGGTTCACAGTGCCGCCTTGAAAATCGACCCTTTGGACTGTGACGCTGTTAGTTGTCACATGATTTTTTCCATATTAGAGAGTAAATCTGGTTTGCCAAAAGAGCATCAATCCATCTATGCATCTCACTATGTGAGTTGCTTTCGGACAGACAGATAAGAAGTATATGGGAGGTTAAATCGGAAGCTTTCCAATATTTAAAGACAGGTCGAAGTTTTCGAACAATTCTGTCGATCAGGATAGCTATAAGGATCTTATACAGCGTCGGAGGACAAGTTGATGGTCTGTAGTTTCTTTGGTCGGACAAGTCGCGTTTCTTCAGAGGGAATACAGTGCCTCCTAACACCAGCCACTGCGGAATTGGCGTCTCCGACCTTAAATACGATGTAAAGACCCGCGCCAGATGCTATTCTGTAGAGGTAAGCCTCTTCTTGCGTCAAAGAACACGTGTACTTTAATAACAATGTATTGCTTGATTGCCAAGAGGTCGGATTCCTTATAGAGAACCTAACGAGGGGCGGTATCAATTTCAGCCAAATCTTGGGGCTTAAGAGGAATCTGGATATTAATGTTTCTCATTGTCCAGTAATCGCTATCACCTCTCAGCGGGTGCCTACTTCCACGATTGGTCTTAATCCCACTTTTTCGTCTGCGGCTTATTCTTGCAGCGGTTGGGAGGCGTTCCCCGTATATATCCTGTTCCCAAGAGGCAGTCAGCGCGATTACACAAGTGGAAATTCAAAGGTGTATAAGAGCTATTTTCTAAATTTCCCGACCTGGAAGAGAAACCTTTACACTTCCGGTAAAAATTACGAAAGATAGAACCTTTTAAAATTTCTCCGTATATAAGTCGGGGTGGTCCGGAAATTCAAAACTGTATAAAAACTAATAATGATCATGTTACATCGGGCGCTCAATATGGAACTTTAAAATTCATGCACGAGAATACATAGAAATTTAAGGGAAAATAACTAGTTTTCAATTTATTCAAAAAATGTTATGCATATTTTATTATTTACAGCATGGTGCATTATGGAAAAAGTATTTAATAAAATTAATGTCCGATTTACCATATTATTGCGATGTTTCGGCGACTAGAATAATTATTTTGGTATCAAAATTTTCGGAATAGAATACACTCTTCAGATAAACAAGACAATGTTATCATTTTCAAGTTTAAAATGTTTAAAGAGAGTATGATGTTTAGAGGCGATCCTCACCTTGACAATGAACAAAATGTGCTACTGAAGCGAATGTTTTTATATCGAGAAGTACGCCAAATTTCTATTGGCGTTATCCTCAGAAAATATTCTATCACACTTGAGTATTATATAAAACGTGCACACCATAGAACCTCGGAAGTTTCTGTTAAAACATGGAACTCCCATTAATTTCTGAAGTGAACACTGTTTGGAACTTTGCACTGCTTTTGAAGGATAAAAAATTGATAAAAAACCGAATTTTAAAGAAATGGCTCTTATATACTTTTAAATTTCCACCATTCAGTTGTCAAACGTGTGAAAGCTCTAGGTGTTTCTGGTACCACAGAGTATGCAAGCTAACCATGAAGTGTCACCTAGCAATGTACAGGCATTACGACAAAATAATAAATGAAATTCTCGAAAAAATTCTACTTCCAATATTTTTAATGAGAAAGGTCCATTGAGGCGTGCCTTTTAACATATCAAAAATGCTAGAACAGATCAATTGCACTTTCCAAGATCATATCTCGTGACCTATTAGTGCTAGGACACTTTTTTTTCAAGACGCTAAATTAACTCCACTTTCATTTAATCTTAAGTAATTTTGTCGTAGAATGCACGGGAAACGAGATATTTTCCAACAACACAAATTCTCTGTTTTTAGTCAAAAATAAAAAAAACAATTTTTGAAACCTTGTAATTCCCAAAATAATAGGTCTAAAATACCTTTTTTTATTTCAGATCTACGCAGCTTTGTTTACACTCTATTTTATCATGTAGCATCTTTAACGCAAACTAAAATGGACACGATTTATTTTGGAAAAACTGAACTCCACTTTTTTGCCCGTAAAAACAGGCAAAAACGGCAAACTTTAAGCGGTCATAACTTAGGAAATTGTTCTGTTTTTGTAATTACAGAGAATTGAGTCAACTTTCACTCATCTAGTAATTGGGTACACAGTCTTTTTTAAAACTTTCTTATAATTTTGTCCTCTTTCTTTTTTTGTGTTGAACATTTTGCTCTAAATTGCAATGGGAATTATCCGTCCATGCAAATGTAAATTTTGGAACAGTAAAAAAAACCCGGTTTGACAATTGATCTGTTCAAGCATTTTTAATATGTTAATTGGGACGCCTTAATGGAACTTTCTCATTAAAACATTGGAAGTAGGATTTTTTCGGGAATCAAACTACCAGTTGTCTGGACTAGCAATCTAGAAAGTCATCCTACAATCCTTTCGTCTACGGAATAATATGAGGGTCCTGTCGCACAGTGGGTTGAATTGGGAATTTGCATAAAGGCGTCTGAAGATTAAATTTTTAAATTGTGGTAATTTTCTATTTTTTATTTGTATAAATAAAAAAGGGCGAAAATTAGACATTTTTTATTAATTAGTTTTTATGCTTAAATAACTAAAATAAGCCCATCCTCGATGGAAATGAATGTTAAAGTACTTAAAACATATAAATAATTTTCTGAATGTAGAATCTAATTGTTCTAAATAAATTATTTGTACAAAATGTCAACATCGTGGGAATTTTACGTGCAAAGTATATTTGTAAGTTGAAATTGCTTGATTTTATTGATAGGATCATATTTTATCATGAAAATATGTCAAGAAATACGCAATTAATAGAGCAAATGACAGAAGGAGCTTATGATTAAACTATATATATTTTTATCACAAGAAATTAAATACTCGTATTACTCAGTTTTGTGAATTAATCAATAAAATACTCACTCTATAGTGATTACTTATATTTAAATTAAAGTCAAAATTGGATATTTTTTATATAATGAACGTGTATGAAGATGGAATTCCAACCATTTTTTATTTATTTTTCTCGCGAACCTTTGTATCCATAATTATGGGATGATAAAATATATTTTAATAGATAAATTTAATAAAATCACAAATAAATTAAGTAATAGAAGAATTACGCGCAGTCAATTAAAAAATAATCCAGAATGACGCAGTCAATTTTACTGATACCAACTCACACAATTTAATTTTTAGTGCCTCTATTTCTAACCTTTCAAAAGTATTTTTTTATGTACAAGGGAAAAGAATGGCACCCTCGAGTCATTTATTTTCGAATTTGTATTTTACGCTACACCCTACTAATGCTGTCATCCTGAAATATATGTATATCTTCCTGTTTAGTTCTTTTGGTTCCTATGAAATCAACCCGGAGGGCCTGTAACAAAGCCGGCTGATGTCGAGTTGCGAATCGGTCAGGGAAACACAACGGGTGGTTCCTCACTCCTCCACGCTACTCCTTCTCCGCTTCTCGTCGTTAGAGAGCGTTCTCATACAACAACGCGCACAACAAAAGGTTGTGAAGCGTATCATTCAAAATTAAATGCTGAATTTTACATACCCAATCCGAACATTTTCAATTTGATCAAGATTTCTAAAGGCATGCAGCTCGAAGTCTACCTCAAAATGAGGAGTGCAGCAGTACAGAGAAAAGAAATGATCGAAAAAGAACAATTCCTTATTGATGCAATTTTGACATTCCAAGTCGGATCCATAACTAAGTTTGAGTTCGTTCGTCAAGTTTCACGCAAGTTTTTACCAGTTAGTTTCTATATGAATATTCTACCGACTTTCAGTTGAAAGTTGAGTTTAGTTTGAAGTGAAATAAATAGCTGAAACGTATGAGAGGGAAACAAGTAGCTGATTTGAATATTTATTTCACTTTATTGAGTTAATATTTGGTTAAGTAATATTTCATTGTTATTATGTATGCATGAAAAAAGCAACATGTGAAAAGAACGGACAGGAACGGGTAGTTGGCTTAAAGATTTTGTCCATTTTATCTGTGACTATATAAAGTTAATAATAATTTTAAAGATACTAGTAACTTAAATCTCGTGCAGTGCATCTCTTGACGGACTAAGTCAGGTAAGTTCATGAGTCATAGTTGAATACAAATATTTATGCAACTTACCTGGAACCATTGAAGCTTTGAAATCTTTTGATAGAAAGGCTTCCCGACTCGATCATTTTTGGATGAAGCTCATATCAGATTCAGGAAAAGAGTGCTCAGATTTATCATCATTATTAAAAATGATTTTAATCTTATCGCATGGTAAATGCCGGAGTCGAAAGAGAAGTCTTAAATAATAAAAATTGTTTCATGGGAAATACGTATTGTCAACGATAGGATAATAGAATATAAATAAACTCAGCTAATCAATTTCTCAGCTAGAGTTCATATATAATAATGATTGCTTTTCTCTGTGCTGATGTACTTCTCATTTTGAGGTAGACTTCGAGCTGCATTTCTTTAAAAATTTTGATCAAACTGAAAATGTTGGAATTGGGCATGTAAAATTCAGCTTTTAATTTTGAATGATACTCTTCACAACCATTTGTTATGCGTGTAGATGTATGAGAACACTCTCTGACGACGAGAAGCGGAGAAGACAATAGCAGAAAATTCTCTATAAGTGTTGCGGATAGAAAAATTCAATCTCATAACAGTGAACAGTTTTTAAAAGCCAAATCTTGCCAACTGTACTTTCAAGATATGGATTCTCTACGTTTAGAATTTAAGAAAAAAGAGTTCTATATCTTTACTTCCTAAGGCTTGTTTACAAGTAGACGTACAGACTTTTGGTTTGGGATATAGGCGGACATGGTAATTGATCAAACTTTAATGAAGAACATGAAAACCATCGGAGAAATTACACATGGGCGAGGATTTACAGAACAGGGCCGATCATTCCTGAGGTCGGGGTTTTAAACAGAATTTAAATATAAATACTTACACGAATCTGCGCACAGAGGGGCTTAGTCGAGAAAATTTAATATTCAAAATCACCAACAGCAAATTTTTTGTTACAAGTGAACATCAATAGTTGCATAAGAGCTATTATGGATTAGGTTTTTAATTTTCATTATTTCATATTTTTTATATAAATAATTCTATTAACAAAATTTCAATATCGTGAAAATTTTGCTAGAAAAGTATATTTGCAAGTTTAAATTGCTCGATTTTTTCGACAGGATCATATTTAATCATGAAAATTTGTCGCCTGGTAAACTTTTTCTTAATTTTATAAACAAATTAGATAAACAGATGCATAGATTATTCAACTATTGGCAGAAATTAGTCGTTTTTCTTTCTTGGTACCTTTGAATTATATTAGTGGTAATATTTAGTGACAAATATTGGTCATTCGACATTATTTGTTTACGTGTGTTACGTCACGGCGTGACGTCGAAAGGGGTTGAGAAATCTTTATTTTACTTCCTTATACTTTACGAAGAATTTCCGAGTCTCTCGAGCGGCTAAGAGACTGGGAATCGTGGGACTTACCAAGTCTAAAGGGTTGAAACCCACCTTGCTTTTCTTTACAGTTGGATAATTGTGAAAGGAAAAAAAAGGAGAGGTTAATATAATTAGAGGAGAACAAACGTATTAAGTTAAATATAATTTATTTTACATTACCAAACCATAAGATCGTAGAAGGAAAATGATGCACTTATCAAAATTAACACTACCGATATTTATCGGGCAAAACAATACAAAACAATTTTGAATTTAAATTTAAACAGAACTTGATACCGTAAGTCCGATTTACGTTCGAGATGCAATCAAAAAGGAAATTTAAACTTTTATTTTAGAAACGCCGTTTCAGTCGCGATGGATCTGCGAATCCAAAAATGTCGAACCTCCCGGTTGCTCTTGGAACGAATTTCGGAGAGAAGTTACCAAGTAAAAGACGGAAAAAGAACTGATTACTGGACTTTAGGTACTCGAAAAGGACCCCCAAGACACTCGAGGAGCATCAACCCCACTCTTGCAATCTGGCCCAAGGGGGTGGGTACAATTAGGTGGAGGTGGTAAGAAAAAGGGTAGGAGTAGGAAGGGTCACAGGATGTGACGTTTCAGGTAATTTTCTGAAGAGAGCTATTTTTTTTTATTTTGGGAAAAACCCAAAATTGGGACCTTAT
>JAAAKG020216619.1:0-22032 GCA_010014905.2 Druon quercuslanigerum
TTGGAAAATTCAATACATTATTTAAAAATTAACTTTATTAATTAATTTTTAATTAATTTTTTGTTCGAAAACAATTTTTTACACTGAAAGTTTAACTTATTCCAATTTAAAAATCCATAGTTTAATTTAAAAATTCATATATTTTTGTTGAACAATAATTTTTAAATAATAATTTAAGTATTTAATTTTTGGATCAAAATTAATAGTTTTCAGTCAAAATTAATTTTTTGGTGGAAGAATTATTTTTTAAATCAAAAATTGATTTCTTTGGTTCAAAAATAAGCTGTTTCATTAACAACTTCTTCTTTTGTCTTTTTATTCAAGTTAAATATTCCATAATTTTAGTTAAAAATTTAAATATTTTCTAGCACATTCATTTTTTCACTAAAATATTAATTATTCGATTTTTGCTTGAAAAGTTGTATTTTTTAGTTGAAAATTCTTCTTTTTTGGTAGAAATTAATTCATCATTTCAGTTTAAAATTCATCTTTCTAGTAAATAAATAAATATAATAATAATAAATATAATAATAAAATAAAATATTTTAAATTTTATTAGAAAATTCAATACATTATTTAAAAATTAACTTTATTGATTAATTTTTAATTAATTTTTTTGTCGATAGTCATTTTTGCAACTGAAAGTTTAACTTCTTCCAAATAAAAATTCCATAGTTTTATTTGAAAATTTATAAGTTTTTGTTAAATATTCATTTTTTAACTTAAAATTTAAGTATTTAATTTTTGGTTCATAATTAATAGTTTTCAGACAAAATTAATTTTTTGGTTTGTAAATTCATTCTTTTAGTTTAAAACTTATGTTTAGTTAAAAATTATTTTTTCTAACTGAAAATTTTACTATTTCAATTTTGTTTAGAAATTATTATTTTTTTAGTTAAAAATTTATCAATTCCGGTTGAAGTTTCATAATGTTATTGCAAAATTCGTTACTTTGGTTAAATGGAAATTTTGCTGAAAATCTTTTTTCTATTGTTAAAAATTAATCTCTTCAACTGAAAGTTTAACTATTCAATTTTTCGTAAAAATTATAATTTTTTATTAAAAAAATATATGTGCGTGTTTCAAAATTTATTTATTTTGCAAACTTTTGCTCCTTTCCCGGAAAAATAAAAAAATTTTGACCGGGAAATGACCGGGAATTTGAAATCGCTGAATCGCTACCCTGACTTATTAAGTTAAGTAAAACATTATGGAAAACGCGAAAAAATGTTGATTTTGAATTTATAATAATTAGGGTTGTCCAAAAAAACTTTTTTTTTAAATAGCACCCCTAAAAATTGTTTCTTATGTAAAGGGGTGCCATTTGGGGGAAGAAAATTTTTTAAAAATATATTTTATATATATTCTACTATTTTCTAGTACATTTAATTAATTTTTTATTATTTCGGATTGTTTTAGATTACAGCATCATAAGTCCAGTGGCTACTGATGCATGTCTCGGACACGAGTGTAGAAAAGGTTCGCAGTGCGTGCCTTCTTCATACGGAAACAGCTACACGTGTCGATGTCAGCTTGGATGGCAGGGTCGATATTGTGAAAAAGGTAAAACCTTATTTTTCAAATTATCATTATCAATGTTTAAAATTTAGGAAATTATATTTAGAATAAATAAAAATATCTTTTTCTTCATAAATAAAAAGAAAACTACGGAATTTTTGGTAATTAAAAAGAAACAAACGATTATTTCTTTTTTGCTCTTTATTTTTATTTATAATTCAAAATCATAAGAGAAAAATATTTTAAAAATCAACATTTTATTTTAATTTTTATATTTTTATATTTTATAATTTGTGCCAGAAGGGTGTTGTGGAATGCTGTCCTTAATTATTATTCAATTAATTAATTAATCAATCTTCCGAATGGAAAATTCAACTTTTCGTTTTAAAGTTGAGCTACTTTTTTACGATTAATTTTATTAGTTGAAGATGTATCTCTTTGGTTAAAAATTTATCTATTTTGTTAAAAATTCTTTTTGTTTTCGTTGAAAATCATTTTTTTTCAACTATAAATTTTACCAGATATAGAATTTATCGATTTTAGTTTAAAGTTGAACTATTTGATTAAAAATGGAAGTTTAAAGTTAAACTATTTGATTAAAAATGAACTTTTTAGCAGCAAATTCATATTTTTAGGATTAAAATTCTATTCTCTTCGTAAAAGTTTAACTATTAGGTTGAAAATTAATATTTTCGGGTTAGAAATTCAATTTTTTCTAGAGAGTTCGCCTTTTTACTTTGAAAATTCAACCATTTAATTCAAAAGAATTTTCTTCCTTGATTTTAGTTTAAGATTTAACTGTTTTATTAAAAGTTTAAATATGTTTTCAAAAATTGAACAGTTCTTTATGAAAATTTGTCTTTTTGGATAAAAGAATTTTTCTTGAGACTTGAAAATTCAGCTATGTGTTTGAGAATTAACTTTCTCATTGAAAATTCATATTTTCAGTTTAAAAACTCAATTTTTTCCAGAGAGTTCGCCTTTTTACCTATTTTGTTAAAAATGTAACTATTTTATTAAATGTTTAATTATTTTGTTGAAAATTTAACTGGTTTGTTAAAATTTGAATTTTTGGGTAAAAAATTTGTCCTTTAGGATTGAAAATTCAACAGTCTTCTAAAAAATAGTATTTAGATTCAAAAATTAAATTATTTGATTAAAAATTGAACTATGTCGTTAAACATTAAATTTCTTGTTCAAAATTAATATTTTTGTTTTGAAAATTCTATTCTCTTCGTAGAAAGTTCAACTATTGGGTTGAAAATTAATATTTTCGGGTTAGAAATTCAATTTCTTTTAGAGAGTTCGCCTTTTTACTTTGAAAATTCAACCATTTAATTCAAAAGAATTTTCTGCCTTGATATTATTTGAAGATTTAACGATTTTATTGAAAGTTTAAATATGTTATTAAAAATTTAACTGTTCTTTTTGAAAATTTGTCTTTTTAGATATAAGAATTCGTCCTTTTGAATTGGAAATTCAACAGTCTTCTAAAAAATTTATTTTGAGGCTTGAAAATTCATCCATGTAATTGAAAATTTACTTTCTTATTAAAAATTTATATTTTCGATTTAAAAATTCCATTTTTTTCTAGAGAGTTCGCCGTTTTGCTTTGAAATTCAGCAATTTAATTCAAAAGAATTTTCTTTCTTGATTTTAGTTAAAAATTTAACTATTTTGTTTCAAATTTAACTATTGTATCAATAGTTTAATTATTTTGTTGAAAATATAACTGTTTTGTTAAAAAATTGAATTTTTGGATCAAAAATTTGTCCTTTAGAATTGAAAATTCAACAGTCTTCTAAAAAATTGTCTTTAGATTAGAAAATTTAGCTAATTGATTGAAATTTGAACTATGTCGTTAAAAATCAACTTTCTTGTTTAAAATTCATATTTCTGTTTTAAAAATTTATATTTTTGGGTTGAAAAATCATATTATTAGGTTGAAAATTTTACTTTTCTGTAGAAAAATGCTCTCTTTAGCTTAAAAATTTAATTATTTTGTGGAAAATTGGTCTTGTCAGGTTAAAAAATCTATTATTTTCATGGAAAGTTTAACTATTTGGTTGAAAATTTATATTTTCTGTTTTAAAAATCAAATTTTTGCTGAAAAGTTCGACTTTTTTCTTTGAAAATTCAATAAATAAATGTTAAAGAATTTTGTCCCTTGATTTTCATAAAAAATTTAACTATTTTTTTGAAAACTTAATAATTTTATTTAAAATTTGACTGTTTTGTTAAAAATATGAATTTTTGGATAAAAAAGTTTGTCCTTCAGGGTTGAAAATTCAACAATCTTTTAAAAAATTCTCTTTAGATTTGAAAATTAAACTGATTGATGAAAATTGAACTATCTGGTTCTTGTTTCTTGTTCAAAATTCATATGTTTCTTTTGAAAACTCATATTTTTGGGTTTTTTCTTTGAGAATTCAACAAATTAATTTTAAAGAACTTCCCTTGATTTTCATTGAAAATTTAACTATTTGTTTGAAAGTTTGATTATTCTGTTAAAAGTTTAATTATTTTGTTAAAAATTCAACAGATTTTTCAGAAGATTTGCCATTTTGGATAAAAAAAATTCATGCCATTTTTTGTTTGAGAAATAGCATTTTTCATTTGAAAATTCAATAAATTAATTAAACCGTCTTTTTTAATAAAAAATTGTTTTTGATCGATTGAAAATCAACTTTTTTGTAAAAAAAAATGAAATTTTTCGTACAAGGTTCGTCTTTTTAGCAGAATAATTTAACTGTTTTGTTAAAAATTCTTTAAAAACTTGTTAAAGTTTTATTTTTTATTTATTTAGTTAAAAGTTCCATGCCTTTTCTAAAGAATGCACCTTTTTGGTTTTGAAAATTGAATAAAAAATCGTCCTTTTGAATTGAAAATTCAACTATTCTGTATAAAATTCCACTTCAATAAAAAAATTAGATTCCAAAGGATTTTAAATTGATATTAAATTGAATTTCTTTAAAAAAGGCTTAAAAATTTAATAGTTTTGTCAAAACTTTTTGCAAGTTATTTTTTTTTTTAATTTAAATTTATTGGATGAATTTATTATTTCAAAATAGCACGAATTAAAGGTATTTTCGAGGGTATTTCCTGAACGCTTCAACCTAATTGAATAATATTATATTATTAATATCTAATTATCATATTAATATTAATATTCAAAGAGTGATTTTTGTGCATTGTGTTTTAATATTGATTAATTAAACAACTGAGATTTGTTTCAGAGAAACTTTTAACAGGAAAGAGAAAAAAAATGATTTTTTTTCTATTTTTCATCAAATTACAATATTTTGTTCTAATTCATAGTTTTTTTAAACATGTTATTATTTTTTTAATTCTTGTTTTTTCCTTTTATAATGAAGAATTTCGTTTTTTTTTAATTTCCAAGAATTTCATAGTTTTTGAATATTTGCTAGTTTAATAATAATTTTTTTTCTTTTTAGCACCAACATGTCGAAAAGAACACACCCGTGAGTACTACAGTGAAAATGGATGTCGAAGCCGACGTCCAGTAAAACTGGCAAAGTGCTGGGGTAGTTGTGGGAATACTTGTTGTTTACCGCGAAAAACCAAAAGACGCAAGGTGAGAACAAAATTTTAAATACAAAAGTTATTTTATCTAATATTATTTATTATATTATATAAAATATTATATTATATTAATATCTTATTGTTTATATTTATCATTTTATTCAGTTTCTTTAAAGCAAGCTTCAAAAAAATTGTTAAAAACATCTGCTGATAAAAACATTATAAAAAAAAGTTTAAGAAATAAAAGAAAAATAGATAAACAATATAATTAAAAAATTCTCATGCTAAAAATTTTTTAAAATGTATTTTTTTATGTAAACCTATTTTCATTCCTTATTCTTGTCATTTTTTTCCTTTTTTATTCTAAAAAAATAGTATAGTGTAAATAACGGAAAATGAAGAAAATTATTAGTCATGAAAATAAAATAATAATTCATTTTTTTCTTGAAAATTCTAAAATAATGAGAAATCCCTCAACGTTTCTTTAACTTTTAATTTTAATTTCTTTTCTAATGTTCCTCACAAATCCTTTACAATTCCTTGAAATTTTTGAAATATCATTGATATTCTGAATAATTTTTTTTAAATTCTTGAAAATTTTTTTGAAAACTCTTATAAAATGTTAGTCTTTTCGAATTCCTTGAAATTTTCCAATCCCTTAAATAATAAAAAATTAATTAATAAAAAATCTAAAAAAAATTAAATTGTAAAGAGCCTAATATTCCCATTAACATTAAGTGAATTCTCGTAAAAAAATTTAAAATCTATAATACCTTTCAAAATTTCTTAAAAAATAATAAAATGTATTGAATTCTCTTAAATCATCTCGGAAATCCTGCAAAACCTAAATAATCCCTAAAATTTCTTGAAACATTAAAACAAATTATATCAATTTTTTACTTAAACAATGGAGCATTTTACTTGATTTAGTTAAATTTTTGTTTGAAAACTTAATTTTCAATTTAAAGAAAAATTTTGAAATTAGAATAGTTAAATCTTTGGTTATACAAATTAATTTATAGTTAAAAAACTTAAACTTCAATAAAAAAATTAATTTTCAGAAAAATATTTGACGTTTTCAACGAAAACACACGTGTTTTTATTTAAAAAGAATCAATAATTCATTTTCATTAAAGAAAAGATCAATTTAAAAACAGAAAATTGAATTTTCAACTAAAGAAGGAAATTATTAAACGCAAAACGGAATAATTAAATTTTTTAGTCAGGAAAATTTAATTTTAACCAAAATGCAAAAGTTTTTTGGCAATTAAAATTAATTTTTTTATGAACAATACGAATTTTCAACCGAATACTTAAATTATCATCTAGAAAAGATCAACTTTGAACAAAAAATAAAATGTTAAAAATTTTAATCTAAGAAATTAATTTGTATAGAGTTACTGTATAGAGTACTGTTTTGTAAAAAATGTAATTGTTTTGTTAAAAGTTAAATTTTTTTGTTGAAAATTTAACTGTTTTTTTAGAAGATTTGTCTTTTTGGATTAAAAAATTCGTATTCAGACTGAAAAATTTCTAAATTTTGTTTCTAAATCCTAATCCTTTCTAAATTTCAAAATCCTAATTTTCTTCAAAGAATCGGTTAATTTGTAACGACGGTACTCGCTACACAGAATTTAATTTTAAAGAATTTTCTCCGGATTTTAGTTGAAAATTTAACTATTTTGTTAAAAATTTAATTATTTTATCAAAAGTTTAATTACTTTCTTGAAAATTTAATTGTTTTGTTACAAAATGGACTTTTTGGATACAACATTTGTTCTTTCGGATTGAAAATTCAAACCTCTTCTAAAAAATTGTCTTTAGGTTTAAAAATACCTTTCTTGTTGAAAATTCATATTTTTAATTTTAAAATTAAACTGTTTTGTAGAAAATTTAAATATTTTGTTAAAAATTTAACCGTTTGTTTTAGAAGATTTGCCTTTTTGGATTAAAAAATCCGCCTTTAGACTGCAAAATTTTACTATTTGGTTAAAAATTCTTGTTGTTTTTGTTAAAAATCATTTTTTTAACTAAGGATTTTGCTAGATTTAAAATTTATCGATTTTATTTTAAAGTTAAACTATTCGATTAAAATTTTACTTTTTAGCTGAGAATCCACATTTTTAGGGCCGAACATTTTATTATTTTCATATAAAATTTAAGTTTAAAATAAATAGTTGATTTTTCAAGTTAAAACGAAAATTTTTGAAACGAAAAAAGGGATTGTAAAATTTGCATTGAAAAAAATTATACTTCGATAAAAAAATGAATTTTCATACAAATATTTGAAAGTATTCAATAAATTTTAATAAAATTTTCGCTTTTGCCGAATCTTGCTGCAGAGGGTCCTTTGTACGTAATAAGGAATAAAATACGAAGATTAGAAGCCCTCAAATCTTTATAACTTGTCTAAATCTTAATTTTCGACAAAAAAAAAGGATTTTTCAATATTTTTCATTTAGAATAGTTAATTCATTAGTTAAAAAATGTAATTTACAAAAAAAAAAAAATAAAAAATAACATCCATTTTAAAATAAAGAATTGAATTTTTAAGTAAAAGCGAAAATTTTGGAAGCAAAAAATGGGATCGTAAAATGTTCAGTTAAAAAAAATTAAACTGCGATAAAAAGTACCTAATAAGGAATAAAATCCGCAAAATAAAGTCCCTGAAAACCCTCACAGAGAATTTAATTTAAATGATTTTTCTCTCTTGATCTTAGTTGAAAATTAAATTATTTTGTTACAAATTTAATTATTTTGTTGAAAATTCAACCGTTTGTTTTAGAATATTTGCCTTTTTGAATTCAAAAATCCGTCTTTAGACTTAAAAATATAACTCTTTGGTTAAAAATTAAGTTTTTTGTTGAAAACTCATAATTTTTGGGCAGAAAATTTTATTATTTTCATATAAAGTTTAAGTTTAAAATAAATAGTTGAATTTTCAAGTAAAAATGAAAAAATAAGGAAACGAAAAATGGGATTGTAAAATTTGCAATGAAAAAAATTAAACTTCGATAAAAAGTCCCTAATAAGGAATAAAATTCCTGGAAACTCTCATAATTTGTCTAAATCCTAATTTCCTTTATAGATTCCTTTGATTTTAGTTAAGAATTTAACTATTTTGTTAAAAATTTTGTTATGTTATCAAAATTTTAATTCTTTTGTTTAAAATTTAATTGTTTTTTTTTTAAATTAACTTTTAGGGTACAAAATTTGTTATTTAGGATTGAAAATTCAACACTCTTCTAAAAAATGATCGTTAGGTTAAAAATTTCAACTAATTGATTGAACTTTGTGGTGCAAAATTAACTTTCTTGTTTAAAAATCATATTTTTGTGTTGAAAATTCATATTTTCACTTTGAAAATTTAACCGTTTGTTTTAAAAGATTTGCCTTTTTGGATTTAAAAAATCCGTCTTCAGACTGAAAAATTTCTAAATTTTTGTTCTAAATCCTAATCCTTTCTAAATTTCTAAATCCTAATTTTCTTTTCAGATTCGTTTAATTTGTAAGTACGGTACTCGCTACACAGAGTTTAATTCAAAGAATTTTCTCTCAGGACTTTATTTGATAATTGAACTATTTTGTTAAAAATTTAATTATTTTATCAAAAGTTTAATTATTTTGTTGAAAATTTAATTGTTTTGTTAAAAAATGAAATTTTTGGATACAACATTTGTTCTTTCGGATTGAAAATTCAACAGTCTTCTAAAAAAAATTGTCTTTAGGATAAAAAATGCAACTAATTAATTAAATTTTTTGTTGTTAAAAATTAACTTTCTTGTTTAAAATTCATATTTTTGTTTTGAAATTTCATATTTTTGTGTTGAAAATTCATGTTTTCAGTTTGAAAATTTTAGTATTTTGTGGAAAATTTAAATATTTTAATAAAAGTTTAAATATTTTGTTGTAAATTTAACCAATCGGTCTAGAAGATTTGCCTTTTTGTAGAAAATTTTTGTTGTTTTTATTGAAAATCATTTTTTTTAACTCAAATTTTTGCCACATTTAAAATCGATCGATTTCAGTTTAAACTATTTGATTAAAAATGGACTTTTTAGCTGAGAATTCATATTTTTAGGGTTGAAAATGTTATTATTTTCATATAAATTTAAGTTTAAAATAAATAGTTAATTTTTCAAGGAAAAACGAAAAATGGGATCGTAAAATTTGCAATGAAAAAAATTAAACTTTTATAAACAAATGAGTTTTCATAAAAATATTTGAAAGTATTCGGTAAAATTTTAATAAAATTTTCGATCTCGCCGAATCTTGCTGCACGGTTCTTTGTACCTAATAATAAATAAAATACCAAAATTAAAAGCTCTGAATTCTTCATAACTTGTCTAAATATTAATTTTCAACAAAAAAAAGGTATTTTTCAATATTTTTCACGTGGAATAGTTAATTCTTTAGTTTAAAAAAGTAATTTAAGAAAAAAATAATATCAATTTTAAAACAAATAGTTGAATTTTCAAGTCAAAGAGAAAAATTTGGAATCGAAACATGGGATCGTAAAATTTGCAATGAAAAAAATTAACCTCGATAAAATGTACCTAATAAGGAATAAAATCCCTGGAAACCCTCATAATTTGTCTTAATCCTAATTTTCTTTTTAGTCGCTACATAGAATTTAATTCAAAAGAATTTTCTCTCATGATTTTAGATGAAAATTTAACTATTTTGTTCAAAATTTAATTATTTTTTCAAAACTTTAATTATTTTGTGGAAAATTTTATTGTTTTTTTTTTAAATTGACTTTTTGGGTACAAACTTTGTTATTCAGGATTGAAAATTCAACACTCTTATAAAAAATTGTCTTTAGGTTTAAAATTACCTTTCTTGTTGAAAATTTATATTTTTAATTTGAAAATTAAACTGTGTTGTAGAAAATTTAATTATTTCGTTAAGTTTAATTTTATTGAAAATTTAACTGTGTCTTTTAGAAGATTTTCCTTTTTGGATTCAAAAATCCGTTTTTAGACTGAAAAATTTAACTATTTAGTTAAAAATTCTTGTTGCTTTTGTTGAAAATAGTTCGATTTTAGTTTAAAGTTAAACTATTTGATTCAAAATTGACTTTTTAGCTAAGAATTCATATTTTTAAAGCTGAAAATTTTATTATTTTCATATAAAGTTTAAATTTGGAAATAAAGAGTTGATTTTTCAAGTAAAAACGAAAAATTTGGGAACGAAAAATGGGATCGTAAAATTTGCAATAAAAAAATTAAACTTTGATAAAATAAATGAGTTTTCATAAAAATACTTGAAAGTATTCCAAAAAAGGTATTTTTCAATATTTTTCATGTGGAATAGTTAATTCTTTAGTTAAAAAAAGTAATTTAAAAAAGAAATAATATCAATTTTAAAACAAATAGTTGAATTTTCAAGTCAAAGCGAAAAATTTGGAATCGAAACATGGGATCGTAAAATTTGCAATGAAAAAAATTAACTTCGATCAAATGTACCTAATAAGGAATAAAATCCTAAAAATAAAATCCCTGGAAACCCTCATAATTTGTCTAAATCCTAATTTTTTTTTTATTCGCTACATAGAATTTAATTCAAAAGAATTTTCTCTCATGATTTTAGATGAAAATGTAACTATTTTGTTCAAAATTTAATTATTTTATCAAAAGTTTAATTATTTTGTGGAAAATTTTATTGTTTTTTTTTTTTTTAAATGGACTTTTTGGGTAAAAAATTTGTTATTTCGGATTGAAAATTCAACACTCTTCTGAAAATTTGTCTTTAGGTTAAAGAATTTAACTATTTGATTAAAAATTGAACTTTGTGGTTAAAAATTAACTTTCTTGTTTAAAAATAAAATTTGTGTGTTGAAAATTCATACTTTCAGTTTGAAAATTTAACTGTTTGTTTAAAAATATTTGCCTTTTTGGATTAAAAAATCCTTCTTCTGACTGAAAAATTTCTATTTTTTGTCTAAATTTCTAAATCCTAATTTTCTTTTCAGATTCGTTTAATTTGTAACGACGGTACCCGCTACACAAAAGACGTCGACCTGGTGCGCAAATGCACATGCACTCGCAAATGTTATTAAAAGACTCTCGCTTGATCGGACTTCCGGGTCCAAAGAAGCAGGATGCTGAACATCTCAAAGGACTGAAACTTCCACTTCCGCTGCTCGCCCCCTTCCCCAAGGCGTGAACTCGCTCACAATTAAATAAATAAATAAACAAACAAACAAATAAATAAGAAAATAATTGTGAGCACAAGTGAAATGGAAACATTTTAATCTCGGAGTGGTGAAAATAGTGAAGGCTAAACAAGATGGACACACAGCCGGCTCAGTGTGATATTGTATTATTTAAAAGAAAAACATATGTTAATACATAATTGACATATATTATTATAGGTATATTATATTAACTATTGGTATCAACCAGCTAAGCAAGCGTACTAGGTAGGTATTCGTAAACAATATGTCTAGCCGTATTTAATTCGTTGCGCGGGCGCGTACGAACTATAACTTTCCAATTCTTTTCAATTCCTTCGAATTCTTTTCAATTCTTTCGAATTCTTTTCAATTCTTTCGAATTCTTTTCAATTCCTATGAGAAAAATAATACTCTGGACGTACATGCTCGCGCCTCCACGAATTTTTACGGTGTAAATGCTGTAAATGGATAAAGTAGCGAGGATTATTCTGCCTAATGAACGATACGACTTTAAGAATGAAATATTTACGAAATGCCTTTCGATTTGGTTGAGTTCCTTTGCGTACGGCCCAAGAACTTGACTCTTTCTTCGTAATTTACATTCGTTTATCTCCGTGCACGCTTTGCGGTTCATATCATTTTCGGCGATTTCCATTTCATCGCCGTTTATTTGCTTACTTTTTATTCCCGCCCCTCACGCAGCCAAAGGATTGCAACTTGTCGCCGAGCCTTGAATGAAATACGAGACATCAAAATTTAAAAAGTATTGTAATCGAAATATTTTTCGGATATAATTTTTCTAAATTGCTAATTGAGAAATAAAAAAATGCTGTGTTTCTTATTTTAATATAAAATTAAAATACGATTAAAATAGGAAACACTGCCTGGTGAATCGGCGGGCGATTTCAAATTCCAGAATTTTCCAGGTCAGGTTTTTCAAATTTCTTGGTTAATTGAAAGTAACATTCATATTTTTCAAAAAAGGTATTTTTAAATCATTAAATCATGCCGTTTATTTTAAACATCCTTTAATACAACAGAAAAAAAAATTGTAAATTTAATTAACTTTCCAACAGATTATGATTCTTCAACTGAAATACTATAATTTGGAATCAAATTGATGATTTTTTAAAACTAAAATGATGAATTTGAAACCGAAAAGATGAAATTTTAAACAAGAAGATTAGTTTTCGAAAATAAAGTATCAATTTTTATTTAAAAGGAATCACTTCGATAAGAAAAGATGAATTTTCAGGAAAATATTGAAATACATTTTCAACAAAAATAGTTAAAGTTTCCTACCAAAGAGATGTATTATCAACCAAGATTTTTCAACTAAAAAAGATCAATTTTTATTGATAAAAAGATCAATTTCAAAGTAAATAGTGAAATTTTCAGCTCGAAAAAAATAATTTTCAACAAAAAACGGAATAGTTAAATTTTTAGTTAGAGAAATTGAATTTTTAACACAAAAAAAAAGAAATTTTAGCCATTGAATATAATTTTCTTCTGAAAAATACGAAATTTAAAAAAAAAAGGATTTTTCACTATTTTTCAATTGGAATAGTAAAATCTTTGGTTACAAAAATTAATTTACGATTAAAAATTAAACTTTAAAAAAAAGTTGAATTTCCTATCGAAGAGATGAATTTTTTAATTAAATTAGGAATTTTGAACAATAGAGATGAATTTTTAACTAATATTACAGAGTTTAAAAAATTAATTTACTACAAAAAATGAATTTAAATTGATGAATTTCCAATCAAAAAGGTGAATCTTTAATCAAGATTTTTCAACCAAAAAAGTTCAATTTTTTAAAAAAATATCAATTTAAAAATAAATAGTTGAATATCCAACTGAAAACAAAAATTTGCAAACGAAAAACAGGATAGTTAAATTTTCATTTAAAAGATTTTTACTTGGATTAAAAAATACATTTTCAGAAAAAGATTCGAATTTTCTACTAAAAGATCCGTTTTCAATAAAGGATATTAATTTTCTGCTAAATGACACCAATTTTTTTAAGAAAAATACAGCAATTTTCAACTACATAATACATATAAATAATTGAATTTAAACTAAAAAAGAAAAATTTCAACAAAAAACGAAATAGTTAAATTTTTAGTTGAAAACTTAATTTTCAATTAAAAAAAAAAATTTCTCGATATTTTTAAATTGAAATTAATAAATCTATAGTTCAAAAATAAATCTACGATAAAAAGATTAATTTATAACCAAGAAGATTAATTTTCTCCAAAAAAAAGCGGATTTCCAACCAAAAAAAATCAATTTTTTAAAAAGAAAATTTGGATGAATTAAATTTTGAAAAAAATGAATTTTTAACAATTGACATTCATTTTCTTCTAAAGAATACGGATTTTGAACGAAATATATAAATTTTAATCAAAAAATAAAATATTTAAATTTATAGTCAAACAGATTAATTTTCAACCAGAAAAAATTGATTTTTCAATATTTTTCAACAAAACTTTCAATAAAAAAAGTTGAATTTCCTATCGAAGAGATGGATTTTTAATTTGAATTTAAGTTTAATTTAAGAAATAAATGCATTATTAAATAAAATGATGAATATCTAACCGTAATAGTTAAATCTTCAACCAAAAATATAAAAGTTTCAACAACAAAATTGATTTTCTACTAAAAAAGACGAATTTTCAAAAAAAGACATTAATCTTAAACTAAAAAGAATCAATTTCCAAAAAAATAAAATAAAAAATTTAAGCGTAATTTTGAGTTTAAAAATTAAACTTTTATCAAAAGAGATCAATTTTCAAAGAAAAATAATGCAAGATTTAACGGGAAAAGTTGTTAAAGTTTTAGTTGACAAAATTAATTAAAAACAAAAAAAATTTGCAGAAAAATATTTTAAATGTCAATGATAAAGTTAGATTTTTTGTAGAAAAAATTAATAAAAAAAACTACTTTTCAACAAAATAGTTAAATGTTTACACGAAGGGATGAATTTTCAATTCAAATCATAAATCGTGAACAAAAAATTATTTGTTAACAAAAGAGTTTATATTTAAACAAAATAATTAATTTCCTTTTAAATAGACGAATTTTCATATAAAAAAGATCAGTTAAATTTTAAGTTGAAAAAAATAATTTTCACGCAAAAAAGATGAATTTTCTACCAAATTATTAAATTTTCAACTAAAAAACGTTAAGTTTCCACAAAAAATAAATAATTACATTTTCAATCATACAAATTTAATTTTTGAAAAAAATGGTATTTTAACAAAATAGTTAAGTATAATTTTGAAGTTTTTTAAGTTAATTTTCTACTAAAAAGGATCATTTGCAACCAATAATTGAATAAAATAATTTACAGTCTTTAAATGAATTTTCTACCAAAATTATGGAAACTTCAACTGAAATAGAATTTCATTTTTAGTTTGAGAAAAAAATAATTTCTAAATAAGGAAGAAACAAATTTTCAATAGAATAGTTAAGGCAAGTAAATTTTTTTCTAATCTAAAAGTTGAATTCTTAAATACATTAATGAATATTGAACTAAAATATTTTCATTTTCTAACAAAAAAAGTCGAGTTTCTATCAAAAAAGTAATTGAAAATAGAACAAAAATATTTTCTGGATGAAAATTCAGTTACTGTTTTTAATTTTTTTTTAAAATAAAAATTCATCTTTTTTAAGAGAAATTTAATCTTTTTTTGGATAAAAAAACTACAGCTTGGTAGAGAGTTCAAGAATTTTGTTAAAAAAGTCCTCCTTTTGGGTTGAAAATTCGTCTTTTTAGATATAAACTTCAATTTTTTCTTAGAAACTTATTTTTTGTTTAAAAATTCATATTTTGATCGTGAAAGGTCAACAGGAATCTTTTTAAACGGAAAATTCAACTATTTTTTTTTTAAATTATCTTGTTGTATTTTTTTGAGTTGAAATTTAAATATTGTTGGCTAAAAATGAATCAGTTTCAGTTTTTTTTTCGCTTGAAGGTTCAACAATTTAGATAAACTTTTTATTTATTTCTTGAGTAAAAAATATTTATTTGCTTAAAATTCTTATTTTTCAATTTTATCCTTTTTAATTAAATTATGTAAACTTAGACACTTTTTAAACGGTAATTTATTTCGTTCAAAATAAATCATAAAATTTGAAATTTGAATCCAAAATACATTTTTATTACCTTTTTTTATGAAGAAAAATAAAAAATTAGCGAAGAAAAAATGAGGGAATTTCGAAAATGAAGTTTAAGGTTCGGCGACAGCGTCTGGCGATCCCTCAACTAAAGGAGTAGTGGGGATAGTAGAGTAAGCAAATAAACCGCTATCAAATGGACATTGCGCCCTTTTTTCTACCATACTAGGCCGGAAATCCGGCTGTATTTCGAATAAATAGTAATTTATAGCGTATTTTTAAAATGCGCATCATCGATATATATTTTGTATCAATTGAAGTATTTAAATACTGACAAGGAGAGTATTGCGTATATTTTATTTAAATCCTTGAACTCGTTGTATGTACCTTCGCATTTTGTTTAATAAGATATTATCGGTATCTGTTGAGGCACGTAAGGTCTGCGTGTATGACAATATGTACGCGAAAATCTGTATTGCGCTTTATTTTAGGAGCGATCCGAAAAAGGAAAAACTGTAAACTTTTATATCCCAGACTCTGTAATTACATTTTAAGGTAGGAAACGCATTTATTTTTATTATTTACATCCCCTTCAAACCGATTGCTGTCTTTATACTGTATATTTTCTTCATTGTGGTTAACCTATTCAATATAATATTTGATAAAAACGAAATTATTCTCGAATCATTTCATCATCCCTTCCCATTTCCCAGAAAAAGTGTTTCGAAAACTTGAAACTTATCACTTTTTAGGTTGTGTTAGTTTTCTTTTTTTTTACTAAAAAATAGCATTTTCAAACAAAAATTGTCATCAATATTCGAAATTTTCTAACAAAAAATTATTATATTTCACATTAAAGGTTCAGAATTTTATGAACAATTTTAGGTTATGTTAGCATTTCACATAAAAAAAGATAACTTAAAAAAAATCATCATTGATCAATTTTGGATTATGTAAGTGCTTTTCGTTGACAAATAGTATTTTAATTTTAAAATAAATTATTTCAAAGAATATTTAAAAATTTAACAATTATAGGTTATGTTATCATTTGTTATCAAAATTGTTTTTTTATAACAAAAAATTGGTATTTTAAATAAAAAAAGAAATAATTTCGAATAAGATGTTCAAATTTTAACAATTTTAGGTTATGTTAGTATTTTAATTAAAAAACTGGTATTTAAAAACAAAAATCATCATAGTTCATTCACATTCACATTTGCATTTTTAAACGAAAAGCGTAATCAATATTCGCAATTTTCTACACAAAAATTATTATATTTCATATTAAAAGTTCAGAATTCTATGAACAATTTTAGGTTATGTTAGCATTTCACATAAAAAAATATATCTTAAAAAAAACATCATTTAAATCTTAAAAGATAACATTAATCAATTTTCGATTATGTAAGTGCTTTTTGTTGACAAATAGTATTTTAATTAATAAAGAAATTATTTCAAAAAAGATATAAAAATTTAACAATTTCAAGTTATCTTAGCATTTTTTATCAAAATGGTTATTTTTATAACAAAAATTGGTATTTTATATAAAAAAATAATGATTTCGAATAAGCTTTTCAAAATTTTAACAATTGTAGGTTATGTTAGCATTTTAATTAAAAAATTGGTATATAAAAACAAAAATCATCATAGTTCGAATAAGATCTGCATTTTTAAACATAGATCGTCATCAATATTCGCAATTTTCTACGCAAAAATGATTAAATTTCATATTTATGTTCAGAATTTTATAAACTATTTTAGTTTATGTTAGGATTTCACATAAAAAAAGATATCTTTAAAAAAATCATAATTTAAAGTTTAAAAGATATCATGGATCAATTTTAGATTATATAAGTGCTTTTCGTTGACAAACAGTATTTTAATCTGAAAAGAAATAATTTCAAAGAAGATTTAAAAATTTAACAGTTTCAGGTTATGTTAGCATTTGTTGTCAAAATCGTTTTTTTTAAATAAAAAATAATAAAAAAGAAATGATTTCGAATACGATTTTTAATATTTTAACAGTTTTAGGTTAAGCATTTTAATTAAAAAATTGGTATATAAAAACAAAAATCATCATAGTTCGAATAAGATCTGCATTTTTAAACATAAATCGTCATCAATATTCGCAATTTTCTACACAAAAATG
Organism: Druon quercuslanigerum; assembly: GCA_010014905.2. Taxonomy (NCBI): domain Eukaryota; kingdom Metazoa; phylum Arthropoda; class Insecta; order Hymenoptera; family Cynipidae; genus Druon; species Druon quercuslanigerum. The sequence continues at coordinate 17,508 of JAAAKG020216619.1, forward strand.
ATTATATTCCATATTAATGTTCAGAATCTTATAGACAATTTTAGGTTATTTATTTCATATTTATTATATTTATTTCACATAAAAGAGATATCTTAAAAAAAACATAATTTAAAATTTAAAAGATATCTTTGATCAATTGTAGATTATATAAGTGATTTTCGTTGACAAATAGTATTTTATTTAAAAAAGAAATTATTTCAAAGAAGATTTTAAATCATAGTTCAAAAGAAAATTGTATTTTTTTCCAAGAATTTCATCGATATTCGAAATTTTTTACAATTTGCGTTTTTAATTAAAAAGTATAAGATTTCATATTAAAAGTGCAGAATTTTATATGTTATATGTTATGTTAGCATTTGAAATCAAATTTTTTTGTAGCAAAAACTTGGTATTTTAGGTTAAAAATAAATTATTTCGAATAAGATTTTCAAATTTTAACAATTTTAGGTTATGTTAGTGTTTTAATTAAAAAATTGGTATGTCGAAACAAAAATCATCATAGTTCGAATAATATTTGCATTTTTTAAATAAAAATCACATAAATATTCAAAAAAATTTACAATTTGCGTTTTTAATAAAAAAGTATAAGCTTTCATATTAAAAGTGCAGATTTTTATAAACAATTTTAGGTTATGTTAGCAACATAAAAAAGATATCTTATTCTGGATTACGTAAGTGCTTATCGTTGACTAATAGTATTTTAATTAAAAAGCATTATATCAAAGAGATTTAAAAATTTAATAATTTCAGGTTATGTTAGCACTTGTCATCAAAATGGTTTTTTTTATAACAAAAAACTGGTATTTTGAATAAAAAAGAAATGATTTCGAATAAGATTTTCAAATTTTAACAATTTTAGGTTATGTTATTATTTTAATTTAAAAATTAGTATTTAAAAACAAAAATCATCATAGTACGAATAAGATTTGCATTTTTAAACAAAAATCGTCATCAATATTCGCAATTTTCTACACAAAATGATATTTGATTTGATATATTTTTACAATGATATTTGATATTAAAGTTCAGAAATTTATGAACAGTTTTAGGTTATGTTAGCATTTCACATAAAAAAAGATATCTTAAAAAGAAACATAATTTAAATTTCAAAAGATACCTTGATCAATTTTTGATTATGTAAGTGCTTTTCGTTAACAAATAGTATTTTAATTGAAAAAATAAATTATTTTAAAGAAAATTTTAAAATGTAACAATTTTAGGTTATGTTAGTGTTTTAATTAAAACATTTGTTTGGTATTTAAAAACAAAAATCATCATAGTTCGAATAAGATCTGCATTTTTTTACAAAAATCTTATCAATATTCGAAATTTTCTACAATTTGCGTTTTTAATCAAAAAGTATAAGGTTTCATATTAAAATTGCAGAGCTTTGGGAACAATTTTAGGTTATGTTAGAATTTGACATCAAAAACGTTTTTTATTTTTTTTTTAAATTCTTATTTTAATTAAAAAAGAAATTATTTCAAATAAGATTTTCAAATTTTAACAATTTTAGGTTTAATTTTCAACTAAAAAAGATACATTTTCATTTAAAAAATATTTTTTAATCAAAGTAAAATGTATTTGCAACTGCAATGACCAAGTATTTTACTGAATTAGTTAAATTTTTAAATAAAAAAAAAGAAAAGATTTTTCACTATTTTTCAATTGGAATATTTAAAACTTTAGTTACAAAAATAAATTTGCTTTTAAAAAATTATTTAAAAAGAGAAATTAAATTTCCTATCAAAGAGATGAATTTTTAATTAAAATTACGAATTTTCAACCAAAAAAAATGTATTTTCAACCATAAAGATTTATTTTCGACCAAATAAAAAGTTGGATTTTCAAAACAAAAAAATCAATTTTTATTTAAAAACAAATTATTACAGTGTAGTTAAACTTTCAGTTTAAGCAAAATTAAACTACGATAAAAAGAAGTAAGTTTTTGAAACACATTTAAATGAAGTTTTAGTTAAAATGATTGATTTTCAACGAAAAAGATTAATTTCATATTAAAAAATACGCAATTTCAACTAAAAATGATCCATTTTTATTTTAAAAACATAAATTTTAAAGCAAGTAGTTCAAGTTTCAACTAAAATAGATAAACTTTAATTTAAAAAATTAATTTTTAATTAACGAGATGAATTTTCCATTCAAATTACCAAGTATTTAACTGAATTACTTAACTTTTAAAATAAAAAAAAGATTTTTTTATATCTTTCAACTACAGTATTTACACCTTTCGTTAAAAAAAATTTATTTACAAATACAAAAATTATTTAAAAAGAGAAATTGAATTTCCTATAAAACAGATGAATTTTTAATTAAAATTACGAATTTTAAACCAAAAAGATTAATTTTTGACCAAAAAAGACGGATTTTTAACACAAAAAAATTAGTTTTTATTTAAAAGTAGTAGTTACATTTTCAGTTTAAACAAAATTAGATTTCGATAAAAACAATTGAAATTTTAAAAAACATTTAAATTTTTAACCAAAAGATGTATTTTGAACAAAGGAGATAAATTTTCTTCTAAACAACACAAATTTTGAGGAAAATTCATGAATTTTCGAATAAAAAAAAATTAATTTTGACCAAAAATATAAGTTATAAGATTATATAAGTAAGTAAGTATATTATTATAAGATTAGTTAGATTTTTAAATAAAAGAAAAAGATTTTTCTCTATTTTTCAATTGTAATATATAAAACTTTAATTTAAAAAATTAATTTACGGTACAAATATTATTTGAAAAGAAAAATTAGATTTCCTACAAAGAGGTGAATTTTTAATTAAAATTACGAATCTTCAACCAAAAAAAAATTATTTTTAACTAAAAAGTTGTATTTTTAACCAAAAAGATTAATTTTCGATATTAATCCATCGATTTTCAACTCAAAAAGATCAATTTTTATGTTAAAATAGTATAGTTACATTTTCAGTTAAAAAAATTAAACTTCGATAAAAAGAATTGAGTTTATAAAAAAGTTCTTAATTTTCTATCAAAAGATGAACTTTTAACTAAGAAGATTAATTTTCCTCTAAAGAATACGAATTTTGAGCAAAATACATCAATTTTCAAATCAAAAAATTCAATTTTGACCAAAAAAAAGATGGGTTTTCAACTCAAAAAGATAAATTTTTATTTCAAATTAGTAGTTACATTTTCAGTTTAAAAAATTAAACTTCAATAAAAAGAATTGACTTTATAAAAAATATTAACATTTTCTACCGAAAGATGAATTTTCAACAAAAGAGATTATGTTTCTTCTAAACAGCACGGATTTTGAGCAAAATTCATGAATTTTTAATTAAAAAAGTTCAATTTTAACCAAAAATAGAATAGTTGGATTTTCAATTTTAAAAATTAATTTTCGGTAAAAAAAAAGAATTTTTAATTAAAATTATAAACTTTCAACCAAAAAGTTTAATTTCCTACAAAAGTAATAGTAATTTTAATCAAAAATGATTAGTTTTTATTTAAAAAATTTTAATAAAAAAAGTGTAGAATTAAAATATTCTGTTATATGCATAATCATTTGAAACAGACAGAAATAAATTTTATCCTGTAATAAGATTACATATTTTGCAATTTTATTTTACGAAATAGATTTTTGAAAACAATTCAATTTTCTGAATAACACCTAGGCAGTCTTAAATAAAAAAAAATGTTAACACTCAATTAATTTAACAGCCTGAAAAATTATTATAGTCTATTAATTCACTTACAATTAAAAATAAAAACAAAAATTACAATAAAATGTAAACCCAATATTTTTTTAACACTGTTTATTAAATAATTATATAAAATAATACAAATATTTCTTTTACAATAATATTTTTTCCCTCATCATATTATTTTCACCGCTTTTTTACAGGAAATTTTAGCATTCTTGTGGCGCCAATACTTCCGGAACTGTGACTGTACATGGTCCTTCAAAATGATATCTGAAAATTTATTTAATGTTTTAAATGTTAAATTTTGCTGCTTAAAATTTAGGGAATATTAACAGGGTGCCTACTAAAATCCTGGGAAAAAATTCGCTGTCAATTACAGATTTTTTCCAGGTTCTTCGGAATTTTATTTTAGAAACAATTTGAGAGATGTATAAAAATCCTAGAATTTATTGTAAGTAATTTTTATTCAGTTCTTGTAAATCTAAAATCTAAATTATTAAAATAAAAATAAAAAGTAAATATATACTTAAAACAATAATTAATTATTTTAATAATTAATTAAAAAATAATAATAAAAATAAATAATTAAAATAAAAATAGAATCTAATTTAAAAAAATGTATTTTAACAACAATTATGAATACCGGACTGTAATCGTTTTATATTCATAAAAAAACGAATTTCTAACTTAAACATATAACTTTTCAACCAAAAGTAGAATGGATAAAATTTCAAGTGAAAAAATTAATTTTCAACCAAAGAGATCATTTTTTAACTAAAATACAATACAATACAATTTTGTAAAACAAAATAGGTCGATTTTTTATTGAATTCAATGATAT